>CAKOBA010000073.1:0-29273 GCA_932526495.1 Bombylius major
TCTGAGTTAAGGCTTCTGGAATTTTGTCATAACTCACGAAATGGTAGGAGTAAAAATAAGGGATACATTGCAAATGATAACTTGGGATGTCCTTAATTCAAATCTGCAAAGAACTTGGCTTTGCGACTTTTAGTTTTCGCACCACAGCTTTTCAACCTATGCAAAAAATGATAATTTATTCATATATAAAACGCAAAGTAAGGCTTCTGGAATTTTGTCATAACTCACGAAATGGTAGGAGTAAAAATAAGGATACATTGCAAATGATAACTTGGATGTCCTTAATCAAATCTGCAAAGGACTTGGGCTGTGCGACTTTTAGTTTTCGCACCACAGCTTTTCAACCTATGCAAAAAATGATAATTTATTCATATATAAAACGCAAAGTAAGGCTTCTGGAATTTTGTCATAACTCACGAAATGGTAGGAGTAAAAATAAGGGATACATTGCAAATGATAACTTGGGATGTCCTTAATTCAAATCTGCAAAGGACTTGGCTGTGCGACTTTTAGTTTTCGCACCACAGCTTTTCAACCTATGCAAAAAATGATAATTTATTCATATATAAAACGCAAAGTAAGGCTTCTGGAATTTTGTCGTAACTCACGAAATGGTAGGAGTAAAAATAAGGGATACATTGCAAATGATAACTTGGGATGTCCTTAATTCAAATCTGCAAAGAACTCGGCTGTGCGACTTTTAGTTTTCGCACCACAGCTTTTCAACCTATGCAAAAAATGATAATTTATTCATATATAAAACGCAAAAGTAAGGCTTCTGGAATTTTGTCATAACTCACGAAATGGTAGGAGTAAAAATAAGGGATACATTGCAAATGATAACTTGGGATGTCCTTAATTCAAATCTGCAAAGAACTTGGCTGTGCGACTTTTAGTTTTCGCACCACAGCTTTTCAACCTATGCAAAAAATGATAATTTATTCATATATAAAACGCAAAGTAAGGCTTCTGAATTTTGTCATAACTCACGAAATGGTAGGAGTAAAAATAAGGGATACATTGCAAATGATAACTTGGGATGTCCTTAATTCAAATCTGCAAAGAACTCGGCTGTGCGACTTTTAGTTTTCGCACCACAGCTTTTCAACCTATGCAAAAAATGATAATTTATTCATATATAAAACGCAAAGTAAGGCTTCTGGAATTTTGTCATAACTCACGAAATGGTAGGAGTAAAAATAAGGGATACATTGCAAATGATAACTTGGGATGTCCTTAATTCAAATCTGCAAAGAACTCGGCTGTGCGACTTTTAGTTTTCGCACCACAGCTTTTCAACCTATGCAAAAAATGATAATTTATTCATATATAAAACGCAAAGTAAGGCTTCTGGAATTTTGTCATAACTCACGAAATGGTAGGAGTAAAAATAAGGGATACATTGCAAATGATAACTTGGGATGTCCTTAATTCAAATCTGCAAAGAGCTTGGCTGTGCGACTTTTAGTTTTCGCACCACAGCTTTTCAACCTATGCAAAAAATGATAATTTATTCATATATAAAACGCAAAGTAAGGCTTCTGGAATTTTGTCATAACTCACGAAATGGTAGGAGTAAAAATAAGGGATACATTGCAAATGATAACTTGGGATGTCCTTAATTCAAATCTGCAAAGGACTTGGCTGTGCGACTTTTAGTTTTCGCACCACAGCTTTTCAACCTATGCAAAAAATGATAATTTATTCATATATAAAACGCAAAGTAAGGCTTCTGGAATTTTGTCATAACTCACGAAATGGTAGGAGTAAAAATAAGGGATACATTGCAAATGATAACTTGGGATGTCCTTAATTCAAATCTGCAAAGAACTTGGCTTTGCGACTTTTAGTTTTCGCACCACAGCTTTTCAACCTATGCAAAAAATGATAATTTATTCATATATAAAACGCAAAGTAAGGCTTCTGGAATTTTGTCATAACTCACGAAATGGTAGGAGTAAAAATAAGGGATACATTGCAAATGATAACTTGGGATGTCCTTAATTCAAATCTGCAAAGAACTTGGCTTTGCGACTTTTAGTTTTCGCACCACAGCTTTTCAACCTATGCAAAAAATGATAATTTATTCATATATAAAACGCAAAGTAAGGCTTCTGGAATTTTGTCATAACTCACGAAATGGTAGGAGTAAAAATAAGGGTTACATTGCAAATGATAACTTGGGATGTCCTTAATTCAAATCTGCAAAGAACTTGGCTGTGCGACTTTTAGTTTTCGCACCACAGCTTTTCAACCTATGCAAAAAATGATAATTTATTCATATATAAAACGCAAAGTAAGGCTTCTGGAATTTTGTCATAACTCACGAAATGGTAGGAGTAAAAATAAGGGATACATTGCAAATGATAACTTGGGATGTCCTTAATTCAAATCTGCAAAGAACTTGGCTGTGCGACTTTTAGTTTTCGCACCACAGCTTTTCAACCTATGCAAAAAATGATAATTTATTCATATATAAAACGCAAAGTAAGGCTTCTGGAATTTTGTCATAACTCACGAAATGGTAGGAGTAAAAATAAGGGATACATTGCAAATGATAACTTGGGATGTCCTTAATTCAAATCTGCAAAGAACTTGGCTGTGCGACTTTTAGTTTTCGCACCACAGCTTTTCAACCTATGCAAAAAATGATAATTTATTCATATATAAAACGCAAAGTAAGGCTTCTGGAATTTTGTCATAACTCACGAAATGGTAGGAGTAAAAATAAGGGATACATTGCAAATGATAACTTGGGATGTCCTTAATTCAAATCTGCAAAGAACTTGGCTGTGCGACTTTTAGTTTTCGCACCACAGCTTTTCAACCTATGCAAAAAATGATAATTTATTCATATATAAAACGCAAAGTAAGGCTTCTGGAATTTTGTCATAACTCACGAAATGGTAGGAGTAAAAATAAGGGATACATTGCAAATGATAACTTGGGATGTCCTTAATTCAAATCTGCAAAGGACTTGGCTGTGCGACTTTTAGTTTTCGCACCACAGCTTTTCAACCTATGCAAAAAATGATAATTTATTCATATATAAAACGCAAAGTAAGGCTTCTGGAATTTTGTCATAACTCACGAAATGGTAGGAGTAAAAATAAGGGATACATTGCAAATGATAACTTGGGATGTCCTTAATTCAAATCTGCAAAGGACTTGGCTGTGCGACTTTTAGTTTTCGCACCACAGCTTTTCAACCTATGCAAAAAATGATAATTTATTCATATATAAAACGCAAAGTAAGGCTTCTGGAATTTTGTCATAACTCACGAAATGGTAGGAGTAAAAATAAGGGATACATTGCAAATGATAACTTGGGATGTCCTTAATTCAAATCTGCAAAGAACTTGGCTGTGCGACTTTTAGTTTTCGCACCACAGCTTTTCAACCTATGCAAAAAATGATAATTTATTCATATATAAAACGCAAAGTAAGGCTTCTGGAATTTTGTCATAACTCACGAAATGGTAGGAGTAAAAATAAGGGATACATTGCAAATGATAACTTGGGATGTCCTTAATTCAAATCTGCAAAGGACTTGGCTGTGCGACTTTTAGTTTTCGCACCACAGCTTTTCAACCTATGCAAAAAATGATAATTTATTCATATATAAAACGCAAAGTAAGGCTTCTGGAATTTTGTCATAACTCACGAAATGGTAGGAGTAAAAATAAGGGATACATTGCAAATGATAACTTGGGATGTCCTTAATTCAAATCTGCAAAGAACTTGGCTGTGCGACTTTTAGTTTTCGCACCACAGCTTTTCAACCTATGCAAAAAATGATAATTTATTCATATATAAAACGCAAAGTAAGGCTTCTGGAATTTTGTCATAACTCACGAAATGGTAGGAGTAAAAATAAGGGATACATTGCAAATGATAACTTGGGATGTCCTTAATTCAAATCTGCAAAGAACTTGGCTGTGCGACTTTTAGTTTTCGCACCACAGCTTTTCAACCTATGCAAAAAATGATAATTTATTCATATATAAAACGCAAAGTAAGGCTTCTGGAATTTTGTCATAACTCACGAAATGGTAGGAGTAAAAATAAGGGATACATTGCAAATGATAACTTGGGATGTCCTTAATTCAAATCTGCAAAGAACTTGGCTGTGCGACTTTTAGTTTTCGCACCACAGCTTTTCAACCTATGCAAAAAATGATAATTTATTCATATATAAAACGCAAAGTAAGGCTTCTGGAATTTTGTCATAACTCACGAAATGGTAGGAGTAAAAATAAGGGATACATTGCAAATGATAACTTGGGATGTCCTTAATTCAAATCTGCAAAGGACTTGGCTGTGCGACTTTTAGTTTTCGCACCACAGCTTTTCAACCTATGCAAAAAATGATAATTTATTCATATATAAAACGCAAAGTAAGGCTTCTGGAATTTTGTCATAACTCACGAAATGGTAGGAGTAAAAATAAGGGATACATTGCAAATGATAACTTGGGATGTCCTTAATTCAAATCTGCAAAGAACTTGGCTGTGCGACTTTTAGTTTTCGCACCACAGCTTTTCAACCTATGCAAAAAATGATAATTTATTCATATATAAAACGCAAAGTAAGGCTTCTGGAATTTTGTCATAACTCACGAAATGGTAGGAGTAAAAATAAGGGATACATTGCAAATGATAACTTGGGATGTCCTTAATTCAAATCTGCAAAGGACTTGGCTGTGCGACTTTTAGTTTTCGCACCACAGCTTTTCAACCTATGCAAAAAATGATAATTTATTCATATATAAAACGCAAAGTAAGGCTTCTGGAATTTTGTCATAACTCACGAAATGGTAGGAGTAAAAATAAGGGATACATTGCAAATGATAACTTGGGATGTCCTTAATTCAAATCTGCAAAGAACTTGGCTTTGCGACTTTTAGTTTTCGCACCACAGCTTTTCAACCTATGCAAAAAATGATAATTTATTCATATATAAAACGCAAAGTAAGGCTTCTGGAATTTTGTCATAACTCACGAAATGGTAGGAGTAAAAATAAGGGATACATTGCAAATGATAACTTGGGATGTCCTTAATTCAAATCTGCAAAGAACTTGGCTGTGCGACTTTTAGTTTTCGCACCACAGCTTTTCAACCTATGCAAAAAATGATAATTTATTCATATATAAAACGCAAAGTAAGGCTTCTGGAATTTTGTCATAACTCACGAAATGGTAGGAGTAAAAATAAGGGATACATTGCAAATGATAACTTGGGATGTCCTTAATTCAAATCTGCAAAGAACTTGGCTTTGCGACTTTTAGTTTTCGCACCACAGCTTTTCAACCTATGCAAAAAATGATAATTTATTCATATATAAAACGCAAAGTAAGGCTTCTGGAATTTTGTCATAACTCACGAAATGGTAGGAGTAAAAATAAGGGATACATTGCAAATGATAACTTGGGATGTCCTTAATTCAAATCTGCAAAGAACTTGGCTTTGCGACTTTTAGTTTTCGCACCACAGCTTTTCAACCTATGCAAAAAATGATAATTTATTCATATATAAAACGCAAAGTAAGGCTTCTGGAATTTTGTCATAACTCACGAAATGGTAGGAGTAAAAATAAGGGTTACATTGCAAATGATAACTTGGGATGTCCTTAATTCAAATCTGCAAAGAACTCGGCTGTGCGACTTTTAGTTTTCGCACCACAGCTTTTCAACCTATGCAAAAAATGATAATTTATTCATATATAAAACGCAAAGTAAGGCTTCTGGAATTTTGTCATAACTCACGAAATGGTAGGAGTAAAAATAAGGGATACATTGCAAATGATAACTTGGGATGTCCTTAATTCAAATCTGCAAAGAACTTGGCTGTGCGACTTTTAGTTTTCGCACCACAGCTTTTCAACCTATGCAAAAAATGATAATTTATTCATATATAAAACGCAAAGTAAGGCTTCTGGAATTTTGTCATAACTCACGAAATGGTAGGAGTAAAAATAAGGGATACATTGCAAATGATAACTTGGGATGTCCTTAATTCAAATCTGCAAAGAACTTGGCTGTGCGACTTTTAGTTTTCGCACCACAGCTTTTCAACCTATGCAAAAAATGATAATTTATTCATATATAAAACGCAAAGTAAGGCTTCTGGAATTTTGTCATAACTCACGAAATGGTAGGAGTAAAAATAAGGGATACATTGCAAATGATAACTTGGGATGTCCTTAATTCAAATCTGCAAAGAACTTGGCTGTGCGACTTTTAGTTTTCGCACCACAGCTTTTCAACCTATGCAAAAAATGATAATTTATTCATATATAAAACGCAAAGTAAGGCTTCTGGAATTTTGTCATAACTCACGAAATGGTAGGAGTAAAAATAAGGGATACATTGCAAATGATAACTTGGGATGTCCTTAATTCAAATCTGCAAAGAACTTGGCTGTGCGACTTTTAGTTTTCGCACCACAGCTTTTCAACCTATGCAAAAAATGATAATTTATTCATATATAAAACGCAAAGTAAGGCTTCTGGAATTTTGTCATAACTCACGAAATGGTAGGAGTAAAAATAAGGGATACATTGCAAATGATAACTTGGGATGTCCTTAATTCAAATCTGCAAAGAACTTGGCTGTGCGACTTTTAGTTTTCGCACCACAGCTTTTCAACCTATGCAAAAAATGATAATTTATTCATATATAAAACGCAAAGTAAGGCTTCTGGAATTTTGTCATAACTCACGAAATGGTAGGAGTAAAAATAAGGGATACATTGCAAATGATAACTTGGGATGTCCTTAATTTAAATCTGCAAAGAACTCGGCTGTGCGACTTTTAGTTTTCGCACCACAGCTTTTCAACCTATGCAAAAAATGATAATTTATTCATATATAAAACGCAAAGTAAGGCTTCTGGAATTTTGTCATAACTCACGAAATGGTAGGAGTAAAAATAAGGGATACATTGCAAATGATAACTTGGGATGTCCTTAATTCAAATCTGCAAAGAACTTGGCTGTGCGACTTTTAGTTTTCGCACCACAGCTTTTCAACCTATGCAAAAAATGATAATTTATTCATATATAAAACGCAAAGTAAGGCTTCTGGAATTTTGTCATAACTCACGAAATGGTAGGAGTAAAAATAAGGGATACATTGCAAATGATAACTTGGGATGTCCTTAATTCAAATCTGCAAAGAACTTGGCTGTGCGACTTTTAGTTTTCGCACCACAGCTTTTCAACCTATGCAAAAAATGATAATTTATTCATATATAAAACGCAAAGTAAGGCTTCTGGAATTTTGTCATAACTCACGAAATGGTAGGAGTAAAAATAAGGGATACATTGCAAATGATAACTTGGGATGTCCTTAATTCAAATCTGCAAAGGACTTGGCTGTGCGACTTTTAGTTTTCGCACCACAGCTTTTCAACCTATGCAAAAAATGATAATTTATTCATATATAAAACGCAAAGTAAGGCTTCTGGAATTTTGTCATAACTCACGAAATGGTAGGAGTAAAAATAAGGGATACATTGCAAATGATAACTTGGGATGTCCTTAATTCAAATCTGCAAAGAACTTGGCTGTGCGACTTTTAGTTTTCGCACCACAGCTTTTCAACCTATGCAAAAAATGATAATTTATTCATATATAAAACGCAAAGTAAGGCTTCTGGAATTTTGTCATAACTCACGAAATGGTAGGAGTAAAAATAAGGGATACATTGCAAATGATAACTTGGGATGTCCTTAATTCAAATCTGCAAAGAACTTGGCTTTGCGACTTTTAGTTTTCGCACCACAGCTTTTCAACCTATGCAAAAAATGATAATTTATTCATATATAAAACGCAAAGTAAGGCTTCTGGAATTTTGTCATAACTCACGAAATGGTAGGAGTAAAAATAAGGGATACATTGCAAATGATAACTTGGGATGTCCTTAATTCAAATCTGCAAAGAACTTGGCTTTGCGACTTTTAGTTTTCGCACCACAGCTTTTCAACCTATGCAAAAAATGATAATTTATTCATATATAAAACGCAAAGTAAGGCTTCTGGAATTTTGTCATAACTCACGAAATGGTAGGAGTAAAAATAAGGGTTACATTGCAAATGATAACTTGGGATGTCCTTAATTCAAATCTGCAAAGAACTCGGCTGTGCGACTTTTAGTTTTCGCACCACAGCTTTTCAACCTATGCAAAAAATGATAATTTATTCATATATAAAACGCAAAGTAAGGCTTCTGGAATTTTGTCATAACTCACGAAATGGTAGGAGTAAAAATAAGGGATACATTGCAAATGATAACTTGGGATGTCCTTAATTCAAATCTGCAAAGGACTTGGCTGTGCGACTTTTAGTTTTCGCACCACAGCTTTTCAACCTATGCAAAAAATGATAATTTATTCATATATAAAACGCAAAGTAAGGCTTCTGGAATTTTGTCATAACTCACGAAATGGTAGGAGTAAAAATAAGGGATACATTGCAAATGATAACTTGGGATGTCCTTAATTCAAATCTGCAAAGAACTTGGCTTTGCGACTTTTAGTTTTCGCACCACAGCTTTTCAACCTATGCAAAAAATGATAATTTATTCATATATAAAACGCAAAGTAAGGCTTCTGGAATTTTGTCATAACTCACGAAATGGTAGGAGTAAAAATAAGGGATACATTGCAAATGATAACTTGGGATGTCCTTAATTCAAATCTGCAAAGAACTTGGCTTTGCGACTTTTAGTTTTCGCATCACAGCTTTTCAACCTATGCAAAAAATGATAATTTATTCATATATAAAACGCAAAGTAAGGCTTCTGGAATTTTGTCATAACTCACGAAATGGTAGGAGTAAAAATAAGGGTTACATTGCAAATGATAACTTGGGATGTCCTTAATTCAAATCTGCAAAGAACTCGGCTGTGCGACTTTTAGTTTTCGCACCACAGCTTTTCAACCTATGCAAAAAATGATAATTTATTCATATATAAAACGCAAAGTAAGGCTTCTGGAATTTTGTCATAACTCACGAAATGGTAGGAGTAAAAATAAGGGATACATTGCAAATGATAACTTGGGATGTCCTTAATTCAAATCTGCAAAGAACTTGGCTGTGCGACTTTTAGTTTTCGCACCACAGCTTTTCAACCTATGCAAAAAATGATAATTTATTCATATATAAAACGCAAAGTAAGGCTTCTGGAATTTTGTCATAACTCACGAAATGGTAGGAGTAAAAATAAGGGATACATTGCAAATGATAACTTGGGATGTCCTTAATTCAAATCTGCAAAGAACTTGGCTGTGCGACTTTTAGTTTTCGCACCACAGCTTTTCAACCTATGCAAAAAATGATAATTTATTCATATATAAAACGCAAAGTAAGGCTTCTGGAATTTTGTCATAACTCACGAAATGGTAGGAGTAAAAATAAGGGATACATTGCAAATGATAACTTGGGATGTCCTTAATTCAAATCTGCAAAGAACTTGGCTGTGCGACTTTTAGTTTTCGCACCACAGCTTTTCAACCTATGCAAAAAATGATAATTTATTCATATATAAAACGCAAAGTAAGGCTTCTGGAATTTTGTCATAACTCACGAAATGGTAGGAGTAAAAATAAGGGATACATTGCAAATGATAACTTGGGATGTCCTTAATTCAAATCTGCAAAGGACTTGGCTGTGCGACTTTTAGTTTTCGCACCACAGCTTTTCAACCTATGCAAAAAATGATAATTTATTCATATATAAAACGCAAAGTAAGGCTTCTGGAATTTTGTCATAACTCACGAAATGGTAGGAGTAAAAATAAGGGATACATTGCAAATGATAACTTGGGATGTCCTTAATTCAAATCTGCAAAGAACTTGGCTGTGCGACTTTTAGTTTTCGCACCACAGCTTTTCAACCTATGCAAAAAATGATAATTTATTCATATATAAAACGCAAAGTAAGGCTTCTGGAATTTTGTCATAACTCACGAAATGGTAGGAGTAAAAATAAGGGATACATTGCAAATGATAACTTGGGATGTCCTTAATTCAAATCTGCAAAGAACTTGGCTTTGCGACTTTTAGTTTTCGCACCACAGCTTTTCAACCTATGCAAAAAATGATAATTTATTCATATATAAAACGCAAAGTAAGGCTTCTGGAATTTTGTCATAACTCACGAAATGGTAGGAGTAAAAATAAGGGATACATTGCAAATGATAACTTGGGATGTCCTTAATTCAAATCTGCAAAGAACTTGGCTGTGCGACTTTTAGTTTTCGCACCACAGCTTTTCAACCTATGCAAAAAATGATAATTTATTCATATATAAAACGCAAAGTAAGGCTTCTGGAATTTTGTCATAACTGACGAAATGGTAGGAGTAAAAATAAGGGATACATTGCAAATGATAACTTGGGATGTCCTTAATTCAAATCTGCAAAGAACTTGGCTGTGCGACTTTTAGTTTTCGCACCACAGCTTTTCAACCTATGCAAAAAATGATAATTTATTCATATATAAAACGCAAAGTAAGGCTTCTGGAATTTTGTCATAACTCACGAAATGGTAGGAGTAAAAATAAGGGATACATTGCAAATGATAACTTGGGATGTCCTTAATTCAAATCTGCAAAGAACTTGGCTGTGCGACTTTTAGTTTTCGCACCACAGCTTTTCAACCTATGCAAAAAATGATAATTTATTCATATATAAAACGCAAAGTAAGGCTTCTGGAATTTTGTCATAACTCACGAAATGGTAGGAGTAAAAATAAGGGATACATTGCAAATGATAACTTGGGATGTCCTTAATTCAAATCTGCAAAGAACTTGGCTGTGCGACTTTTAGTTTTCGCACCACAGCTTTTCAACCTATGCAAAAAATGATAATTTATTCATATATAAAACGCAAAGTAAGGCTTCTGGAATTTTGTCATAACTCACGAAATGGTAGGAGTAAAAATAAGGGATACATTGCAAATGATAACTTGGGATGTCCTTAATTCAAATCTGCAAAGGACTTGGCTGTGCGACTTTTAGTTTTCGCACCACAGCTTTTCAACCTATGCAAAAAATGATAATTTATTCATATATAAAACGCAAAGTAAGGCTTCTGGAATTTTGTCATAACTCACGAAATGGTAGGAGTAAAAATAAGGGATACATTGCAAATGATAACTTGGGATGTCCTTAATTCAAATCTGCAAAGAACTTGGCTGTGCGACTTTTAGTTTTCGCACCACAGCTTTTCAACCTATGCAAAAAATGATAATTTATTCATATATAAAACGCAAAGTAAGGCTTCTGGAATTTTGTCATAACTCACGAAATGGTAGGAGTAAAAATAAGGGATACATTGCAAATGATAACTTGGGATGTCCTTAATTCAAATCTGCAAAGAACTTGGCTGTGCGACTTTTAGTTTTCGCACCACAGCTTTTCAACCTATGCAAAAAATGATAATTTATTCATATATAAAACGCAAAGTAAGGCTTCTGGAATTTTGTCATAACTCACGAAATGGTAGGAGTAAAAATAAGGGATACATTGCAAATGATAACTTGGGATGTCCTTAATTCAAATCTGCAAAGGACTTGGCTGTGCGACTTTTAGTTTTCGCACCACAGCTTTTCAACCTATGCAAAAAATGATAATTTATTCATATATAAAACGCAAAGTAAGGCTTCTGGAATTTTGTCATAACTCACGAAATGGTAGGAGTAAAAATAAGGGATACATTGCAAATGATAACTTGGGATGTCCTTAATTCAAATCTGCAAAGAACTTGGCTGTGCGACTTTTAGTTTTCGCACCACAGCTTTTCAACCTATGCAAAAAATGATAATTTATTCATATATAAAACGCAAAGTAAGGCTTCTGGAATTTCGTCATAACTCACGAAATGGTAGGAGTAAAAATAAGGGATACATTGCAAATGATAACTTGGGATGTCCTTAATTCAAATCTGCAAAGAACTTGGCTTTGCGACTTTTAGTTTTCGCACCACAGCTTTTCAACCTATGCAAAAAATGATAATTTATTCATATATAAAACGCAAAGTAAGGCTTCTGGAATTTTGTCATAACTCACGAAATGGTAGGAGTAAAAATAAGGGATACATTGCAAATGATAACTTGGGATGTCCTTAATTCAAATCTGCAAAGAACTTGGCTGTGCGACTTTTAGTTTTCGCACCACAGCTTTTCAACCTATGCAAAAAATGATAATTTATTCATATATAAAACGCAAAGTAAGGCTTCTGGAATTTTGTCATAACTCACGAAATGGTAGGAGTAAAAATAAGGGATACATTGCAAATGATAACTTGGGATGTCCTTAATTCAAATCTGCAAAGAACTTGGCTTTGCGACTTTTAGTTTTCGCACCACAGCTTTTCAACCTATGCAAAAAATGATAATTTATTCATATATAAAACGCAAAGTAAGGCTTCTGGAATTTTGTCATAACTCACGAAATGGTAGGAGTAAAAATAAGGGATACATTGCAAATGATAACTTGGGATGTCCTTAATTCAAATCTGCAAAGAACTCGGCTGTGCGACTTTTAGTTTTCGCACCACAGCTTTTCAACCTATGCAAAAAATGATAATTTATTCATATATAAAACGCAAAGTAAGGCTTCTGGAATTTTGTCATAACTCACGAAATGGTAGGAGTAAAAATAAGGGATACATTGCAAATGATAACTTGGGATGTCCTTAATTCAAATCTGCAAAGAACTTGGCTGTGCGACTTTTAGTTTTCGCACCACAGCTTTTCAACCTATGCAAAAAATGATAATTTATTCATATATAAAACGCAAAGTAAGGCTTCTGGAATTTTGTCATAACTCACGAAATGGTAGGAGTAAAAATAAGGGATACATTGCAAATGATAACTTGGGATGTCCTTAATTCAAATCTGCAAAGAACTTGGCTTTGCGACTTTTAGTTTTCGCACCACAGCTTTTCAACCTATGCAAAAAATGATAATTTATTCATATATAAAACGCAAAGTAAGGCTTCTGGAATTTTGTCATAACTCACGAAATGGTAGGAGTAAAAATAAGGGATACATTGCAAATGATAACTTGGGATGTCCTTAATTCAAATCTGCAAAGAACTTGGCTGTGCGACTTTTAGTTTTCGCACCACAGCTTTTCAACCTATGCAAAAAATGATAATTTATTCATATATAAAACGCAAAGTAAGGCTTCTGGAATTTTGTCATAACTCACGAAATGGTAGGAGTAAAAATAAGGGATACATTGCAAATGATAACTTGGGATGTCCTTAATTCAAATCTGCAAAGAACTTGGCTTTGCGACTTTTAGTTTTCGCACCACAGCTTTTCAACCTATGCAAAAAATGATAATTTATTCATATATAAAACGCAAAGTAAGGCTTCTGGAATTTTGTCATAACTCACGAAATGGTAGGAGTAAAAATAAGGGATACATTGCAAATGATAACTTGGGATGTCCTTAATTCAAATCTGCAAAGGACTTGGCTGTGCGACTTTTAGTTTTCGCACCACAGCTTTTCAACCTATGCAAAAAATGATAATTTATTCATATATAAAACGCAAAGTAAGGCTTCTGGAATTTTGTCGTAACTCACGAAATGGTAGGAGTAAAAATAAGGGATACATTGCAAATGATAACTTGGGATGTCCTTAATTCAAATCTGCAAAGAACTTGGCTGTGCGACTTTTAGTTTTCGCACCACAGCTTTTCAACCTATGCAAAAAATGATAATTTATTCATATATAAAACGCAAAGTAAGGCTTCTGGAATTTTGTCATAACTCACGAAATGGTAGGAGTAAAAATAAGGGATACATTGCAAATGATAACTTGGGATGTCCTTAATTCAAATCTGCAAAGAACTTGGCTGTGCGACTTTTAGTTTTCGCACCACAGCTTTTCAACCTATGCAAAAAATGATAATTTATTCATATATAAAACGCAAAGTAAGGCTTCTGGAATTTTGTCATAACTCACGAAATGGTAGGAGTAAAAATAAGGGATACATTGCAAATGATAACTTGGGATGTCCTTAATTCAAATCTGCAAAGAACTTGGCTGTGCGACTTTTAGTTTTCGCACCACAGCTTTTCAACCTATGCAAAAAATGATAATTTATTCATATATAAAACGCAAAGTAAGGCTTCTGGAATTTTGTCGTAACTCACGAAATGGTAGGAGTAAAAATAAGGGATACATTGCAAATGATAACTTGGGATGTCCTTAATTCAAATCTGCAAAGAACTTGGCTGTGCGACTTTTAGTTTTCGCACCACAGCTTTTCAACCTATGCAAAAAATGATAATTTATTCATATATAAAACGCAAAGTAAGGCTTCTGGAATTTTGTCATAACTCACGAAATGGTAGGAGTAAAAATAAGGGATACATTGCAAATGATAACTTGGGATGTCCTTAATTCAAATCTGCAAAGAACTTGGCTGTGCGACTTTTAGTTTTCGCACCACAGCTTTTCAACCTATGCAAAAAATGATAATTTATTCATATATAAAACGCAAAGTAAGGCTTCTGGAATTTTGTCATAACTCACGAAATGGTAGGAGTAAAAATAAGGGATACATTGCAAATGATAACTTGGGATGTCCTTAATTCAAATCTGCAAAGAACTCGGCTGTGCGACTTTTAGTTTTCGCACCACAGCTTTTCAACCTATGCAAAAAATGATAATTTATTCATATATAAAACGCAAAGTAAGGCTTCTGGAATTTTGTCATAACTCACGAAATGGTAGGAGTAAAAATAAGGGATACATTGCAAATGATAACTTGGGATGTCCTTAATTCAAATCTGCAAAGAACTTGGCTGTGCGACTTTTAGTTTTCGCACCACAGCTTTTCAACCTATGCAAAAAATGATAATTTATTCATATATAAAACGCAAAGTAAGGCTTCTGGAATTTTGTCATAACTCACGAAATGGTAGGAGTAAAAATAAGGGATACATTGCAAATGATAACTTGGGATGTCCTTAATTCAAATCTGCAAAGAACTTGGCTGTGCGACTTTTAGTTTTCGCACCACAGCTTTTCAACCTATGCAAAAAATGATAATTTATTCATATATAAAACGCAAAGTAAGGCTTCTGGAATTTTGTCATAACTCACGAAATGGTAGGAGTAAAAATAAGGGATACATTGCAAATGATAACTTGGGATGTCCTTAATTCAAATCTGCAAAGAACTTGGCTGTGCGACTTTTAGTTTTCGCACCACAGCTTTTCAACCTATGCAAAAAATGATAATTTATTCATATATAAAACGCAAAGTAAGGCTTCTGGAATTTTGTCATAACTCACGAAATGGTAGGAGTAAGAATAAGGGATACATTGCAAATGATAACTTGGGATGTCCTTAATTCAAATCTGCAAAGAACTTGGCTGTGCGACTTTTAGTTTTCGCACCACAGCTTTTCAACCTATGCAAAAAATGATAATTTATTCATATATAAAACGCAAAGTAAGGCTTCTGGAATTTTGTCATAACTCACGAAATGGTAGGAGTAAAAATAAGGGATACATTGCAAATGATAACTTGGGATGTCCTTAATTCAAATCTGCAAAGAACTCGGCTGTGCGACTTTTAGTTTTCGCACCACAGCTTTTCAACCTATGCAAAAAATGATAATTTATTCATATATAAAACGCAAAGTAAGGCTTCTGGAATTTTGTCATAACTCACGAAATGGTAGGAGTAAAAATAAGGGATACATTGCAAATGATAACTTGGGATGTCCTTAATTCAAATCTGCAAAGAACTCGGCTGTGCGACTTTTAGTTTTCGCACCACAGCTTTTCAACCTATGCAAAAAATGATAATTTATTCATATATAAAACGCAAAGTAAGGCTTCTGGAATTTTGTCATAACTCACGAAATGGTAGGAGTAAAAATAAGGGTTACATTGCAAATGATAACTTGGGATGTCCTTAATTCAAATCTGCAAAGGACTTGGCTGTGCGACTTTTAGTTTTCGCACCACAGCTTTTCAACCTATGCAAAAAATGATAATTTATTCATATATAAAACGCAAAGTAAGGCTTCTGGAATTTTGTCATAACTCACGAAATGGTAGGAGTAAAAATAAGGGATACATTGCAAATGATAACTTGGGATGTCCTTAATTCAAATCTGCAAAGAACTTGGCTGTGCGACTTTTAGTTTTCGCACCACAGCTTTTCAACCTATGCAAAAAATGATAATTTATTCATATATAAAACGCAAAGTAAGGCTTCTGGAATTTTGTCATAACTCACGAAATGGTAGGAGTAAAAATAAGGGATACATTGCAAATGATAACTTGGGATGTCCTTAATTCAAATCTGCAAAGAACTCGGCTGTGCGACTTTTAGTTTTCGCACCACAGCTTTTCAACCTATGCAAAAAATGATAATTTATTCATATATAAAACGCAAAGTAAGGCTTCTGGAATTTTGTCATAACTCACGAAATGGTAGGAGTAAAAATAAGGGATACATTGCTGTTTATAGTGCGTTGAATCACACTGAAAATTTAATTGATGTTTATCTTGAATTAGAAAACGCTAATTCAAGTTCTTGCGTTGATTAGGTTTTCTGTATATGTTTTGAATTAGGAAGCACTAATTCAGGTTATATGGAAATTAAACGTTAGTTGAAACGAGGTAACTCAGGTTCCAACTTGTTTAATGATTTATTACTTGAATGAGGAATCTCTGATTCAAGTAACTGATGAACGGGTTGATAACAAAAATGCACAGTTTAATGGTTAAACAAAAACTGAACTTTTTTAATTAATTATCGTTTGATTTATATACAAATTTAATTACCTATAACTACATTATAATTCATATATTCATATTAATTGCAATAACAATATTATTAACATAATATACTTACATTATGCTCTACTTTTACAAACAAAGCATATTTTGCTGAAATTGCATTTTTCTTATGTAAGACTTAATAATTTCTAATTTTAATTGTTTTATAAATTTACTGTGCTAAATATGTACTTATATGAGTTAAGTTATCATATTTCGTTTTATGAATAAGTAATAATGTTATTATGAAATGAATGAAATGTGATCTGTTGTTTATTATTAAGAAAGATGCAATGACCAGGGAATATGCTTTGTTTTGTTCTAGTTTTTATTTTAATGAAATAATTTTTAAATGATATTTAAATTATGTTGTGATTGCGTCAACATTTTGCCCCCTCTTGAAGTCCTTGACTTCAAAGTTGTAATCATCAGCTGTCATGTGTTTCGTCTTTGATGATTCTGCTTTATTTACTATTTTAATTGTCCTAGGTCGGTGTCGTATGTAGGTCATAATAAGATATATGATGATTATCGCAACTATTGCTAAGGTTGTATATCCGACAGTATATAGGTGAATATAATGTGTTTGTAATTCTTGCAATGGTTGGTGTTGTTTAACCTTGATTTCAGCTAAGTGCTTGCTTAATTCGTTGATCAGCTTTGAGTTGTCAGTGTAATTTAATCTCCATAGAATTTTTAATGGATCATCAGTTATATTGTCGTTGAATACATGTAATGATGTTATATTAATTGGCGGTTGAAAATATTTAATTATTTTTGTTTCTTTAATGTGAGAACTGCTAATGCTTAATTCGTCATCTTGAAGTATACAATCGTCGTTTAAACTCAAAATACCGGTTCCTTGTAGTGATTTTTGCCAAATTCCACTTTGGCATACAAAGGTTATTATATATTTTTTGTCTAGACTGAATAACCAGTGATTCAAGGTTTCTAATTGAATCCATATTCTAGCTGGTTGAGTTATTTTTAATTTGCATGATGATGGTAATGTGAACTGAGTGAAAAGTTGTAGTTCACAGTTTTGCTGGGCGTTTTTGTTGTAGATAGGCCCCTTCTGATGAATTAAATACATTTCATCATTAATTTGTGTTCCTTTAAGCAAATCTAATTCTGTTAAACGGTAAAATCGATCTCGATGTGCACTTATCAATATATAATCAGTTCTCGTTTCGAGTGATATAAAGTTGTTGTTAATGTGAGCAGGTAAAGGATATATCTTGTATAATTCAAATTTTGTTTCTCGAACTAATGGTACTGTGGCCAAAAAAATGGCATAGTCTTCTCTTAAACGATATTGAACATTAATTAATCGATAAGCATTAAGTAATGTATGTCCATCTATAGTAAATGGAAGTTGAAGAGGTGATTGAATGTGATTTCTGATGAATCTCAATTGACTTATTAGCTGCTCAGGCGTTAGTATTAATGGATTTAATTTTCCATGTTGGGTTGCAGTTATGATATCTAAAATTGAACTTTGTTTGTTTTTGTAATCTTGTAAAAGAGCTGAACATAAAAGTGATAACACATTGAATCCTTCAACTGCCTTTGACTGCTTCATGTCTATATTTATGTTTCTTATTTTGTCATATAATTTTTCTGTGGTTTCTTCTATGAATTTCATTTGTTGAATTTTTTCTCCTTCAGATTTTTTCATAATGTTGATGGTTGTTTCAATTACTGAAGTTTGATTCTGAATGAGTTTTAGTAAATGATCTTCATTTTGTTTGGCCTTATCAATTGTCTGACTCATTTCTTCAGCATAATCTTCATCTAATACTCCAATTAAGGCACGAAATGTACTGCCAATGAAATTTAGCGGTGATTTTGATCTTTTGAATCGTACTTCCCTTGTTTGCTGGGTTTCATTCATGAAGAGTTGATTGTACGCTTTAAGTTCTATTAACTGATGTTGATATTCTTCTACAATTTCTCGTTGATAGTCATTGTTTTTTATTGTACTCGCTAGCCGTTTCATTCCATTTATTCCTTGTTCTAAAGTTTTTAGTGCAGTCCAATAATTTGTTAAGTTATAATAAACTATAATCTTCCATTCACTGCCAGTTATCATTGCGTTTCCTATTTTTTCGAAATATACACCGGATTGATTGTCAAGTGAAGTAACTTCAACAGGTTGTATATTAGTAGTTAAAACAGGCATGATAATAGATGTTAATAATAGTACTTTCAAACAATTCATTGCACCTTGTCTACTGTTTCGTCGTTTTCTTGATTGTCTTCTGCCTTCTTCCTTATCTTGTTTTTCCTGATTTTTTGTATCAATTTTTGGATTAGTGGGCTCACAGTCTTCAGCTATCATATCAGTTTCATAATTTAGTTCTGCTATTAATGGTGCTAAGTAATGGATTGCTCTTCGATATGTTCCTGTTGCTGTTTTTACATCTGCAACACGCACTTTTCCATCAGGCCCTTCTATGGTTTCAATAACTCGTCCCATTTGCCATTTAAGAGGAGGCAGATTATCTTCCTTTACTAACACCAAAGCACCTGGTAATATATTTGGGTATTCTTTAGCCCATTTTGCTCTTTGTTGCAACAAATGTAAATACTCAGTTGACCAACGTTTCCAAAATTCTGCACGAATTTGGCTCACTAATGCCCATCTGGATGCTAAGGACATTCTTGATTGCATTGCGAACGGATCAGGATTTGCTGTCATGGGCTCCCCTATAATGAAGTGAGCTGGTGTTAAAGGTGAAAGATCATTTGGATCTGATGAAATTGCCGTGAGTGGTCTGGAATTTAGAATGGCTTCTATTTCTGCAGTGACAGTGCACAATTCTTCATAGGTGAGTGATGCAGATGCTACGCTTCGATATAGCAACATTTTTGTTGATTTAACTGCTGCCTCCCATAAGCCACCAAAATGTGGCGCACGAGGAGGGATAAATTTAAACTCAATATTATGTGTATTAACAGTGTTTTTAATTTTTTCAATCGATTTGTGATTGTTCAATATATGTTGTAATTCCCCTAATTGATTTTTTGCACCCACAAAATTTTTTGCATTATCACAAAATATTTTTTGACATTTTCCTCGTCGTGCAATAAATCTTTTTAGCGCTGCAATAAATCCTTCCGTCGTTAGGTCTGATACAACTTCTAGATGAGTCGCTTTCGTAGCGAAACAGCAGAATACCGCTATATATGATTTTAACGGCCTTTTTCCTCTGATTTTAAAATGGGTGTACACTGGCCCACAAAAATCAACACCACAATTGTAAAATGGTCGAGCTTGTTGAACTCTGTTAGGTGGCAAATTTCCCATTACTTGGTTCATCAAACGTGGTCTCAATCTTGTGCAACGTGTGCAGTTCGCTACTGTTGATCTTGATAAGTTTCTACCTTGTAATATCCAGTATTTTTGACGTACTATTGAATTTAGTGCTTGAGGTCCTGCATGTAGATTAATATTATGTAGGTGACTGTAGATCAGTTTTGAAATGAAATGATCGCCTGGTAACAATAAGGGGTGTTTTGCATCATACGATATATTAGCTTCTTCTATCCTTCCGCCCACACGAAGTAGTCCATGTTCATCTAAGAACGGTGATAAATTCAGTAATTTGCTACTTGTTTTTACTTGATTTTGTTTTTTCAACACCTTGATATCATCTTCAAAGCTTTTTTGTTGAATCTCCTTTATAATGTCTCTTGTGGCTTCTTCTAATTCTTTTGTTGTTAGAAATTTGTCACTTGTATGTGTTTTATTTTTCATATAGTTTATTGCTCGGCGAATATAGGCCATTACTCGAACTAATTTTGTAAATGAATTACCATGATTTATTTTGTATAATGGATGTTCTAGTGGTTCAGCAGTTGAAGCGTTAAGTGCGAATTTTAGAGTTTTTTCTTCTTCCTTTAAAGTCACATTTTCCATTTTATTTTGTGGCCACATTGTTCTTGAATTTTGTAAGAATTCTGGTCCTGAAAACCATAATTTTGATTCTATCAACTGATTAGGTAATGTGCCACGAGAAATTAAATCTGCAGGGTTGCTTTTACTTGGCACATATCTCCATTGTTTAGGTGATGATGATTCAAGGATGTTTGAAATTCGATTGGCGACAAATGTTTTAAGTCTTGCTGGGTCTCCTCTGATCCATGAAAGAACAATTTGTGAGTCAGTCCAATAAATTATTTCATCCAATTTTTCTTCAATTGTTTTTGTTATCCTATCAACTAAATTTGCAGCTAACTTTGCTCCACAAAGTTCTAATCTCGGTAAAGTTGTAGGTTTCACCGGTGCCACTCGTGACTTAGAACATAACAATCGAATAGTTATAATTCCATTTTCATCCTTGGACCGTATGTATGTGACTGCTCCATATGCCTTTTCACTAGCATCACAAAAAACATGAAGTTGTGTTGACACTGTCCTTTTATTTCCAAACATGTATCTTGGCACTTGCACTGATGTTAGTTTAGGTACCTCTTGTATAAATTTAGCCCATTTTGCTTGCAATTCTTCTGGTAACTCATCATCCCAATCAAGCTTAAGTTTCCATAGGTCTTGTAAGAAAATTTTACTTGTAACTACAACTGGATTAATTAATCCCAGTGGGTCATATATTTGTGCTGTATCAGATAAAATATTTCGTTTTGTAATACGTTGATGTGGTTTTGGTTCAGTTGTAATTCCAAAATGATCAGTGATAGGATGCCATAAAAGTCCTAAGGTTTTAATATGGCTGTCATCTTTCTCGTGAAATTGTAGTTGTAGTTCTAATTTATCCCTGGGTATGTTTTTTATTAATTCTGGATGGTTCGCACACCATTTGTGTAACTCTAAACCGCCTGATTTTAATAATTCTTGCAATTCTGTTTGTATTTTAATAGCTTCTATTATGTCATTACTGCCCGTCATTACATCGTCAACATAAAAATTTCTTACTGCTTTGCTTCCTAATGGATATCTTGATTCCTCTTCCTCTGCTAATCGTTGCAAGCATTTTACGGCTAAATACGGTGCTGACTTAGTGCCATAAGTTACAGTGCAAAGCCGATAATATTTCACTGCTTCAGATGGATTAGTACGCCACATAATTAATTGAAGATTTCTATCTTCTTCAGTTACTTGAATTTGCCTGTACATTTGTTTTACATCAGCAGTGAAAACATATTTTTTCATTCTAAATCTCAATATGATTGAGATGAGGTCATCTTGAATTTTAGGACCAGCCAACATTAAGTCATTTAATGACAAATTTGAATTTGTTTTGGCAGAAGCGTCGAAAACCACACGTAGTTTAGTAGTACTGCTACCTGGTTTTAACACGTAATGGTGTGGTAAAAAATAATGCGTAGGTCCAATTTTTTCTCTCTTTATCTCTTCCATGTGACCCAATTTTAGGTATTCATCCAAGAAGTCACTATATTGTTGTTTTAATGTTGCATCTTTGGATAATTTTTTCTCAATGCTTAACAACCTTTTAAATGCTATAGCTTCTGAATTTCTTAATAATTCAGTGTTACCCAAAATTGGTAAACTGACAATAAATCGACCACTGCCATCACGTGTAGCTGTAGCATCAAAGTATTCTTCACATTTTTGATCTGTTATTGATAATTGTGGCTTTTCAACGTATTCTTCCAAGTCCCAAAATTTTTGGAGGTTTTTTTCCAACTCTAAATTAGTTATGCCACAAAACATGGTATCATTTTCTTCTATTGAGGCCTTTCCTAGTACTGTCCATCCTAAAACTGTATTTTGCAAGATAGGCAGATGTTTGTCCAGTTTAATTTGACCTGATCTCATTAGTTCTCCATATAATTCAGCACCCAATAGAATGTCTATTTCTTGTGGTTTGTTAAATTCTGGATCAGCAAGCTTAATGTTACTGGGTATATTCCATTTATCTATTTGCACATATCTTTGTGGTTGGTAAGCTGCTATCTCCTTGATAACATATGCTTCCAATTGTGAACTGTAATTATTGATTAGTGAATTTATTGTAATATTTACTCGATTGTTGACCTTGATTTGAGATTTACCAATACCAGATATATTAATTGGTATTTCAACGTTAGACATTCTAAGTTTTTTCTTCAATTTCTCAGTGATAAAATTAAGCTGCGATCCTGAATCTAATAAAATGCGGCATTTTATGTCATCTCCATTTTTGTTTTTAACAGTGGCTATTGCTGTGCCCAGAAAAACATAGCTTTTCATGTTTTCTTCGCTATTTGCTGCTAAAGATGTTTGAACATTTGTTGAATTGTTGATTTGATGATTTGCAGATGATGATGACATATTTACTACATTTGCAGTGTTGGTTTGCGATGGGTTGCCTGATTTTGCAGTTGAGTTGAAATGTAATAAAGTGTTATGTCTTTTATTACATTTTAAGCATGACCTTGAAGTGCATTTTGATGCTGTATGTCCTTTTTTTAGACAATTTAGACAAATGTCTAGTTGTAACGCCTTTCTTTGTCGTTCTGATGCTGTCAGTTTTAAAAATTCATTACATTGGTAAATTGCATGTTTTTCCTTGCAAATCAAACAATTACCAGTTTTGATTGAGTTTGTCATCAATGCTGAAATTTTAGGTTTTTCCACAATTTTGTTGTTGGGTTTATTTCCCAGTGCTTCTAAAGACTGGAATCGTGTTTCTAAAAATTTCAAAAAATTCTCAATATTTTGTAACTCTCTTGGTGCTTTTAATGTTTGCTCATATAAGGCATGAGTATTCCTGTCAAGCTTTTTAGTCACAATGTGAATGATTAAAGGATCCCAATAATTCATCACTTTCAGACCTAAATTTTCTAAGCTTAATAGGCACTCTTTAGTGTTATCATGGATATTTTTTAATGCTGCGGCAGATTCAGTCGTTATAGATGGTTGTGACAACAATTTATCAATTAATGATGTTACAATTAATCGTTTATTGTTATATCTCTGATTGAGAATTTCCCAAGCAGTATTGTAATTTTCTTCAGAGACACTCAAATGTTTAATTAGCTTTTCAGCTTCACCAATTAAATTTGATTTTAGGTACCACATCTTTTGTGGGTAAAATGATAATTTATTCATATATAAAACGCAAAGTAAGGCTTCTGGAATTTTGTCATAACTCACGAAATGGTAGGAGTAAAAATAAGGGATACATTGCAAATGATAACTTGGGATGTCCTTAATTCAAATCTGCAAAGAACTTGGCTTTGCGACTTTTAGTTTTCGCACCACAGCTTTTCAACCTATGCAAAAAATGATAATTTATTCATATATAAAACGCAAAGTAAGGCTTCTGGAATTTTGTCATAACTCACGAAATGGTAGGAGTAAAAATAAGGGATACATTGCAAATGATAACTTGGGATGTCCTTAATTCAAATCTGCAAAGAACTTGGCTGTGCGACTTTTAGTTTTCGCACCACAGCTTTTCAACCTATGCAAAAAATGATAATTTATTCATATATAAAACGCAAAGTAAGGCTTCTGGAATTTTGTCATAACTCACGAAATGGTAGGAGTAAAAATAAGGGTTACATTGCAAATGATAACTTGGGATGTCCTTAATTCAAATCTGCAAAGAACTCGGCTGTGCGACTTTTAGTTTTCGCACCACAGCTTTTCAACCTATGCAAAAAATGATAATTTATTCATATATAAAACGCAAAGTAAGGCTTCTGGAATTTTGTCATAACTCACGAAATGGTAGGAGTAAAAATAAGGGATACATTGCAAATGATAACTTGGGATGTCCTTAATTCAAATCTGCAAAGAACTTGGCTGTGCGACTTTTAGTTTTCGCACCACAGCTTTTCAACCTATGCAAAAAATGATAATTTATTCATATATAAAACGCAAAGTAAGGCTTCTGGAATTTTGTCATAACTCACGAAATGGTAGGAGTAAAAATAAGGGATACATTGCAAATGATAACTTGGGATGTCCTTAATTCAAATCTGCAAAGAACTTGGCTGTGCGACTTTTAGTTTTCGCACCACAGCTTTTCAACCTATGCAAAAAATGATAATTTATTCATATATAAAACGCAAAGTAAGGCTTCTGGAATTTTGTCATAACTCACGAAATGGTAGGAGTAAAAATAAGGGATACATTGCAAATGATAACTTGGGATGTCCTTAATTCAAATCTGCAAAGGACTTGGCTGTGCGACTTTTAGTTTTCGCACCACAGCTTTTCAACCTATGCAAAAAATGATAATTTATTCATATATAAAACGCAAAGTAAGGCTTCTGGAATTTTGTCATAACTCACGAAATGGTAGGAGTAAAAATAAGGGATACATTGCAAATGATAACTTGGGATGTCCTTAATTCAAATCTGCAAAGAACTTGGCTGTGCGACTTTTAGTTTTCGCACCACAGCTTTTCAACCTATGCAAAAAATGATAATTTATTCATATATAAAACGCAAAGTAAGGCTTCTGGAATTTTGTCATAACTCACGAAATGGTAGGAGTAAAAATAAGGGATACATTGCAAATGATAACTTGGGATGTCCTTAATTCAAATCTGCAAAGAACTCGGCTGTGCGACTTTTAGTTTTCGCACCACAGCTTTTCAACCTATGCAAAAAATGATAATTTATTCATATATAAAACGCAAAGTAAGGCTTCTGGAATTTTGTCATAACTCACGAAATGGTAGGAGTAAAAATAAGGGATACATTGCAAATGATAACTTGGGATGTCCTTAATTCAAATCTGCAAAGGACTTGGCTGTGCGACTTTTAGTTTTCGCACCACAGCTTTTCAACCTATGCAAAAAATGATAATTTATTCATATATAAAACGCAAAGTAAGGCTTCTGGAATTTTGTCATAACTCACGAAATGGTAGGAGTAAAAATAAGGGATACATTGCAAATGATAACTTGGGATGTCCTTAATTCAAATCTGCAAAGGACTTGGCTGTGCGACTTTTAGTTTTCGCACCACAGCTTTTCAACCTATGCAAAAAATGATAATTTATTCATATATAAAACGCAAAGTAAGGCTTCTGGAATTTTGTCATAACTCACGAAATGGTAGGAGTAAAAATAAGGGATACATTGCAAATGATAACTTGGGATGTCCTTAATTCAAATCTGCAAAGAACTTGGCTGTGCGACTTTTAGTTTTCGCACCACAGCTTTTCAACCTATGCAAAAAATGATAATTTATTCATATATAAAACGCAAAGTAAGGCTTCTGGAATTTTGTCATAACTCACGAAATGGTAGGAGTAAAAATAAGGGATACATTGCAAATGATAACTTGGGATGTCCTTAATTCAAATCTGCAAAGAACTTGGCTGTGCGACTTTTAGTTTTCGCACCACAGCTTTTCAACCTATGCAAAAAATGATAATTTATTCATATATAAAACGCAAAGTAAGGCTTCTGGAATTTTGTCATAACTCACGAAATGGTAGGAGTAAAAATAAGGGATACATTGCAAATGATAACTTGGGATGTCCTTAATTCAAATCTGCAAAGAACTTGGCTGTGCGACTTTTAGTTTTCGCACCACAGCTTTTCAACCTATGCAAAAAATGATAATTTATTCATATATAAAACGCAAAGTAAGGCTTCTGGAATTTTGTCATAACTCACGAAATGGTAGGAGTAAAAATAAGGGATACATTGCAAATGATAACTTGGGATGTCCTTAATTCAAATCTGCAAAGAACTTGGCTGTGCGACTTTTAGTTTTCGCACCACAGCTTTTCAACCTATGCAAAAAATGATAATTTATTCATATATAAAACGCAAAGTAAGGCTTCTGGAATTTTGTCATAACTCACGAAATGGTAGGAGTAAAAATAAGGGATACATTGCAAATGATAACTTGGGATGTCCTTAATTCAAATCTGCAAAGAACTTGGCTGTGCGACTTTTAGTTTTCGCACCACAGCTTTTCAACCTATGCAAAAAATGATAATTTATTCATATATAAGACGCAAAGTAAGGCTTCTGGAATTTTGTCATAACTCACGAAATGGTAGGAGTAAAAATAAGGGATACATTGCAAATGATAACTTGGGATGTCCTTAATTCAAATCTGCAAAGAACTCGGCTGTGCGACTTTTAGTTTTCGCACCACAGCTTTTCAACCTATGCAAAAAATGATAATTTATTCATATATAAAACGCAAAGTAAGGCTTCTGGAATTTTGTCATAACTCACGAAATGGTAGGAGTAAAAATAAGGGATACATTGCAAATGATAACTTGGGATGTCCTTAATTCAAATCTGCAAAGAACTTGGCTGTGCGACTTTTAGTTTTCGCACCACAGCTTTTCAACCTATGCAAAAAATGATAATTTATTCATATATAAAACGCAAAGTAAGGCTTCTGGAATTTTGTCATAACTCACGAAATGGTAGGAGTAAAAATAAGGGATACATTGCAAATGATAACTTGGGATGTCCTTAATTCAAATCTGCAAAGGACTTGGCTGTGCGACTTTTAGTTTTCGCACCACAGCTTTTCAACCTATGCAAAAAATGATAATTTATTCATATATAAAACGCAAAGTAAGGCTTCTGGAATTTTGTCATAACTCACGAAATGGTAGGAGTAAAAATAAGGGATACATTGCAAATGATAACTTGGGATGTCCTTAATTCAAATCTGCAAAGAACTTGGCTGTGCGACTTTTAGTTTTCGCACCACAGCTTTTCAACCTATGCAAAAAATGATAATTTATTCATATATAAAGCGCAAAGTAAGGCTTCTGGAATTTTGTCATAACTCACGAAATGGTAGGAGTAAAAATAAGGGATACATTGCAAATGATAACTTGGGATGTCCTTAATTCAAATCTGCAAAGAACTTGGCTGTGCGACTTTTAGTTTTCGCACCACAGCTTTTCAACCTATGCAAAAAATGATAATTTATTCATATATAAAACGCAAAGTAAGGCTTCTGGAATTTTGTCATAACTCACGAAATGGTAGGAGTAAAAATAAGGGATACATTGCAAATGATAACTTGGGATGTCCTTAATTCAAATCTGCAAAGAACTTGGCTGTGCGACTTTTAGTTTTCGCACCACAGCTTTTCAACCTATGCAAAAAATGATAATTTATTCATATATAAAACGCAAAGTAAGGCTTCTGGAATTTTGTCATAACTCACGAAATGGTAGGAGTAAAAATAAGGGATACATTGCAAATGATAACTTGGGATGTCCTTAATTCAAATCTGCAAAGAACTCGGCTGTGCGACTTTTAGTTTTCGCACCACAGCTTTTCAACCTATGCAAAAAATGATAATTTATTCATATATAAAACGCAAAGTAAGGCTTCTGGAATTTTGTCATAACTCACGAAATGGTAGGAGTAAAAATAAGGGATACATTGCAAATGATAACTTGGGATGTCCTTAATTCAAATCTGCAAAGGACTTGGCTGTGCGACTTTTAGTTTTCGCACCACAGCTTTTCAACCTATGCAAAAAATGATAATTTATTCATATATAAAACGCAAAGTAAGGCTTCTGGAATTTTGTCATAACTCACGAAATGGTAGGAGTAAAAATAAGGGATACATTGCAAATGATAACTTGGGATGTCCTTAATTCAAATCTGCAAAGGACTTGGCTGTGCGACTTTTAGTTTTCGCACCACAGCTTTTCAACCTATGCAAAAAATGATAATTTATTCATATATAAAACGCAAAGTAAGGCTTCTGGAATTTTGTCATAACTCACGAAATGGTAGGAGTAAAAATAAGGGATACATTGCAAATGATAACTTGGGATGTCCTTAATTCAAATCTGCAAAGGACTTGGCTGTGCGACTTTTAGTTTTCGCACCACAGCTTTTCAACCTATGCAAAAAATGATAATTTATTCATATATAAAACGCAAAGTAAGGCTTCTGGAATTTTGTCATAACTCACGAAATGGTAGGAGTAAAAATAAGGGATACATTGCAAATGATAACTTGGGATGTCCTTAATTCAAATCTGCAAAGAACTTGGCTTTGCGACTTTTAGTTTTCGCACCACAGCTTTTCAACCTATGCAAAAAATGATAATTTATTCATATATAAAACGCAAAGTAAGGCTTCTGGAATTTTGTCATAACTCACGAAATGGTAGGAGTAAAAATAAGGGATACATTGCAAATGATAACTTGGGATGTCCTTAATTCAAATCTGCAAAGAACTCGGCTGTGCGACTTTTAGTTTTCGCACCACAGCTTTTCAACCTATGCAAAAAATGATAATTTATTCATATATAAAACGCAAAGTAAGGCTTCTGGAATTTTGTCATAACTCACGAAATGGTAGGAGTAAAAATAAGGGATACATTGCAAATGATAACTTGGGATGTCCTTAATTCAAATCTGCAAAGAACTTGGCTGTGCGACTTTTAGTTTTCGCACCACAGCTTTTCAACCTATGCAAAAAATGATAATTTATTCATATATAAAACGCAAAGTAAGGCTTCTGGAATTTTGT
>CAKOBA010000074.1:0-29182 GCA_932526495.1 Bombylius major
CAGAGCTTTCGGCGCAACTCAAGAAATGATGATTTATTCAAATAAAACTAAAAATAAGGACTCGGGCGTTTTGTCATAGCTCCTGAACTAGAAGGAGTAAAAATACAAAGGACATTGCAAATGATAGCTTGGAATGTCCTTAATTCAAATATGTAATGTGCTGGCCGGCGCGACATGTAGTTTTCGTGCCAGAGCTTTCGGCGCAACTCAAGAAATGATGATTTATTCTAATAAAACTAAAAATAAGGACTCGGGCGTTTTGTCATAGCTCCTGAACTAGAAGGAGTAAAAATACAAAGGACATTGCAAATGATAGCTTGGAATGTCCTTAATTCAAATATGTAATGTGCTGGCCGGCGCGACATGTAGTTTTCGTGCCAGAGCTTTCGGCGCAACTCAAGAAATGATGATTTATTCAAATAAAACTAAAAATAAGGACTCGGGCGTTTTGTCATAGCTCCTGAACTAGAAGGAGTAAAAATACAAAGGACATTGCAAATGATAGCTTGGAATGTCCTTAATTCAAATATGTAATGTGCTGGCCGGCGCGACATGTAGTTTTCGTGCCAGAGCTTTCGGCGCAACTCAAGAAATGATGATTTATTCAAATAAAACTAAAAATAAGGACTCGGGCGTTTTGTCATAGCTCCTGAACTAGAAGGAGTAAAAATACAAAGGACATTGCAAATGATAGCTTGGAATGTCCTTAATTCAAATATGTAATGTGCTGGCCGGCGCGACATGTAGTTTTCGTGCCAGAGCTTTCGGCGCAACTCAAGAAATGATGATTTATTCAAATAAAACTAAAAATAAGGACTCGGGCGTTTTGTCATAGCTCCTGAACTAGAAGGAGTAAAAATACAAAGGACATTGCAAATGATAGCTTGGAATGTCCTTAATTCAAATATGTAATGTGCTGGCCGGCGCGACATGTAGTTTTCGTGCCAGAGCTTTCGGCGCAACTCAAGAAATGATGATTTATTCAAATAAAACTAAAAATAAGGACTCGGGCGTTTTGTCATAGCTCCTGAACTAGAAGGAGTAAAAATACAAAGGACATTGCAAATGATAGCTTGGAATGTCCTTAATTCAAATATGTAATGTGCTGGCCGGCGCGACATGTAGTTTTCGTGCCAGAGCTTTCGGCGCAACTCAAGAAATGATGATTTATTCTAATAAAACTAAAAATAAGGACTCGGGCGTTTTGTCATAGCTCCTGAACTAGAAGGAGTAAAAATACAAAGGACATTGCAAATGATAGCTTGGAATGTCCTTAATTCAAATATGTAATGTGCTGGCCGGCGCGACATGTAGTTTTCGTGCCAGAGCTTTTGGCGCAACTCAAGAAATGATGATTTATTCTAATAAAACTAAAAATAAGGACTCGGGCGTTTTGTCATAGCTCCTGAACTAGAAGGAGTAAAAATACAAAGGACATTGCAAATGATAGCTTGGAATGTCCTTAATTCAAATATGTAATGTGCTGGCCGGCGCGACATGTAGTTTTCGTGCCAGAGCTTTCGGCGCAACTCAAGAAATGATGATTTATTCAAATAAAACTAAAAATAAGGACTCGGGTGTTTTGTCATAGCTCCTGAACTAGAAGGAGTAAAAATACAAAGGACATTGCAAATGATAGCTTGGAATGTCCTTAATTTAAATATGTAATGTGCTGGCCGGCGCGACATGTAGTTTTCGTGCCAGAGCTTTCGGCGCAACTCAAGAAATGATGATTTATTCAAATAAAACTAAAAATAAGGACTCGGGCGTTTTGTCATAGCTCCTGAACTAGAAGGAGTAAAAATACAAAGGACATTGCAAATGATAGCTTGGAATGTCCTTAATTCAAATATGTAATGTGCTGGCCGGCGCGACATGTAGTTTTCGTGCCAGAGCTTTCGGCGCAACTCAAGAAATGATGATTTATTCTAATAAAACTAAAAATAAGGACTCGGGCGTTTTGTCATAGCTCCTGAACTAGAAGGAGTAAAAATACAAAGGACATTGCAAATGATAGCTTGGAATGTCCTTAATTCAAATATGTAATGTGCTGGCCGGCGCGACATGTAGTTTTCGTGCCAGAGCTTTCGGCGCAACTCAAGAAATGATGATTTATTCAAATAAAACTAAAAATAAGGACTCGGGCGTTTTGTCATAGCTCCTGAACTAGAAGGAGTAAAAATACAAAGGACATTGCAAATGATAGCTTGGAATGTCCTTAATTCAAATATGTAATGTGCTGGCCGGCGCGACATGTAGTTTTCGTGCCAGAGCTTTCGGCGCAACTCAAGAAATGATGATTTATTCTAATAAAACTAAAAATAAGGACTCGGGCGTTTTGTCATAGCTCCTGAACTAGAAGGAGTAAAAATACAAAAGACATTGCAAATGATAGCTTGGAATGTCCTTAATTCAAATATGTAATGTGCTGGCCGGCGCGACATGTAGTTTTCGTGCCAGAGCTTTCGGCGCAACTCAAGAAATGATGATTTATTCAAATAAAACTAAAAATAAGGACTCGGGCGTTTTGTCATAGCTCCTGAACTAGAAGGAGTAAAAATACAAAGGACATTGCAAATGATAGCTTGGAATGTCCTTAATTCAAATATGTAATGTGCTGGCCGGCGCGACATGTAGTTTTCGTGCCAGAGCTTTCGGCGCAACTCAAGAAATGATGATTTATTCTAATAAAACTAAAAATAAGGACTCGGGCGTTTTGTCATAGCTCCTGAACTAGAAGGAGTAAAAATACAAAGGACATTGCAAATGATAGCTTGGAATGTCCTTAATTCAAATATGTAATGTGCTGGCCGGCGCGACATGTAGTTTTCGTGCCAGAGCTTTCGGCGCAACTCAAGAAATGATGATTTATTCTAATAAAACTAAAAATAAGGACTCGGGCGTTTTGTCATAGCTCCTGAACTAGAAGGAGTAAAAATACAAAGGACATTGCAAATGATAGCTTGGAATGTCCTTAATTCAAATATGTAATGTGCTGGCCGGCGCGACATGTAGTTTTCGTGCCAGAGCTTTCGGCGCAACTCAAGAAATGATGATTTATTCAAATAAAACTAAAAATAAGCACTCGGGCGTTTTGTCATAGCTCCTGAACTAGAAGGAGTAAAAATACAAAGGACATTGCAAATGATAGCTTGGAATGTCCTTAATTCAAATATGTAATGTGCTGGCCGGCGCGACATGTAGTTTTCGTGCCAGAGCTTTCGGCGCAACTCAAGAAATGATGATTTATTCAAATAAAACTAAAAATAAGGACTCGGGCGTTTTGTCATAGCTCCTGAACTAGAAGGAGTAAAAATACAAAGGACATTGCAAATGATAGCTTGGAATGTCCTTAATTCAAATATGTAATGTGCTGGCCGGCGCGACATGTAGTTTTCGTGCCAGAGCTTTCGGCGCAACTCAAGAAATGATGATTTATTCTAATAAAACTAAAAATAAGGACTCGGGCGTTTTGTCATAGCTCCTGAACTAGAAGGAGTAAAAATACAAAGGACATTGCAAATGATAGCTTGGAATGTCCTTAATTCAAATATGTAATGTGCTGGCCGGCGCGACATGTAGTTTTCGTGCCAGAGCTTTCGGCGCAACTCAAGAAATGATGATTTATTCAAATAAAACTAAAAATAAGGACTCGGGCGTTTTGTCATAGCTCCTGAACTAGAAGGAGTAAAAATACAAAGGACATTGCAAATGATAGCTTGGAATGTCCTTAATTCAAATATGTAATGTGCTGGCCGGCGCGACATGTAGTTTTCGTGCCAGAGCTTTCGGCGCAACTCAAGAAATGATGATTTATTCTAATAAAACTAAAAATAAGGACTCGGGCGTTTTGTCATAGCTCCTGAACTAGAAGGAGTAAAAATACAAAGGACATTGCAAATGATAGCTTGGAATGTCCTTAATTCAAATATGTAATGTGCTGGCCGGCGCGACATGTAGTTTTCGTGCCAGAGCTTTCGGCGCAACTCAAGAAATGATGATTTATTCAAATAAAACTAAAAATAAGGACTCGGGCGTTTTGTCATAGCTCCTGAACTAGAAGGAGTAAAAATACAAAGGACATTGCAAATGATAGCTTGGAATGTCCTTAATTCAAATATGTAATGTGCTGGCCGGCGCGACATGTAGTTTTCGTGCCAGAGCTTTCGGCGCAACTCAAGAAATGATGATTTATTCTAATAAAACTAAAAATAAGGACTCGGGCGTTTTGTCATAGCTCCTGAACTAGAAGGAGTAAAAATACAAAGGACATTGCAAATGATAGCTTGGAATGTCCTTAATTCAAATATGTAATGTGCTGGCCGGCGCGACATGTAGTTTTCGTGCCAGAGCTTTCGGCGCAACTCAAGAAATGATGATTTATTCAAATAAAACTAAAAATAAGGACTCGGGCGTTTTGTCATAGCTCCTGAACTAGAAGGAGTAAAAATACAAAGGACATTGCAAATGATAGCTTGGAATGTCCTTAATTTAAAAATGTAATGTGCTGGCCGGCGCGACATGTAGTTTTCGTGCCAGAGCTTTCGGCGCAACTCAAGAAATGATGATTTATTCAAATAAAACTAAAAATAAGGACTCGGGCGTTTTGTCATAGCTCCTGAACTAGAAGGAGTAAAAATACAAAGGACATTGCAAATGATAGCTTGGAATGTCCTTAATTCAAATATGTAATGTGCTGGCCGGCGCGACATGTAGTTTTCGTGCCAGAGCTTTCGGCGCAACTCAAGAAATGATGATTTATTCTAATAAAACTAAAAATAAGGACTCGGGCGTTTTGTCATAGCTCCTGAACTAGAAGGAGTAAAAATACAAAGGACATTGCAAATGATAGCTTGGAATGTCCTTAATTCAAATATGTAATGTGCTGGCCGGCGCGACATGTAGTTTTCGTGCCAGAGCTTTCGGCGCAACTCAAGAAATGATGATTTATTCAAATAAAACTAAAAATAAGGACTCGGGCGTTTTGTCATAGCTCCTGAACTAGAAGGAGTAAAAATACAAAGGACATTGCAAATGATAGCTTGGAATGTCCTTAATTCAAATATGTAATGTGCTGGCCGGCGCGACATGTAGTTTTCGTGCCAGAGCTTTCGGCGCAACTCAAGAAATGATGATTTATTCAAATAAAACTAAAAATAAGGACTCGGGCGTTTTGTCATAGCTCCTGAACTAGAAGGAGTAAAAATACAAAGGACATTGCAAATGATAGCTTGGAATGTCCTTAATTCAAATATGTAATGTGCTGGCCGGCGCGACATGTAGTTTTCGTGCCAGAGCTTTCGGCGCAACTCAAGAAATGATGATTTATTCTAATAAAACTAAAAATAAGGACTCGGGCGTTTTGTCATAGCTCCTGAACTAGAAGGAGTAAAAATACAAAGGACATTGCAAATGATAGCTTGGAATGTCCTTAATTCAAATATGTAATGTGCTGGCCGGCGCGACATGTAGTTTTCGTGCCAGAGCTTTCGGCGCAACTCAAGAAATGATGATTTATTCAAATAAAACTAAAAATAAGGACTCGGGCGTTTTGTCATAGCTCCTGAACTAGAAGGAGTAAAAATACAAAGGACATTGCAAATGATAGCTTGGAATGTCCTTAATTCAAATATGTAATGTGCTGGCCGGCGCGACATGTAGTTTTCGTGCCAGAGCTTTCGGCGCAACTCAAGAAATGATGATTTATTCTAATAAAACTAAAAATAAGGACTCGGGCGTTTTGTCATAGCTCCTGAACTAGAAGGAGTAAAAATACAAAGGACATTGCAAATGATAGCTTGGAATGTCCTTAATTCAAATATGTAATGTGCTGGCCGGCGCGACATGTAGTTTTCGTGCCAGAGCTTTCGGCGCAACTCAAGAAATGATGATTTATTCAAATAAAACTAAAAATAAGGACTCGGGCGTTTTGTCATAGCTCCTGAACTAGAAGGAGTAAAAATACAAAGGACATTGCAAATGATAGCTTGGAATGTCCTTAATTCAAATATGTAATGTGCTGGCCGGCGCGACATGTAGTTTTCGTGCCAGAGCTTTCGGCGCAACTCAAGAAATGATGATTTATTCTAATAAAACTAAAAATAAGGACTCGGGCGTTTTGTCATAGCTCCTGAACTAGAAGGAGTAAAAATACAAAGGACATTGCAAATGATAGCTTGGAATGTCCTTAATTCAAATATGTAATGTGCTGGCCGGCGCGACATGTAGTTTTCGTGCCAGAGCTTTCGGCGCAACTCAAGAAATGATGATTTATTCTAATAAAACTAAAAATAAGGACTCGGGCGTTTTGTCATAGCTCCTGAACTAGAAGGAGTAAAAATACAAAGGACATTGCAAATGATAGCTTGGAATGTCCTTAATTCAAATATGTAATGTGCTGGCCGGCGCGACATGTAGTTTTCGTGCCAGAGCTTTCGGCGCAACTCAAGAAATGATGATTTATTCAAATAAAACTAAAAATAAGGACTCGGGCGTTTTGTCATAGCTCCTGAACTAGAAGGAGTAAAAATACAAAGGACATTGCAAATGATAGCTTGGAATGTCCTTAATTCAAATATGTAATGTGCTGGCCGGCGCGACATGTAGTTTTCGTGCCAGAGCTTTCGGCGCAACTCAAGAAATGATGATTTATTCAAATAAAACTAAAAATAAGGACTCGGGCGTTTTGTCATAGCTCCTGAACTAGAAGGAGTAAAAATACAAAGGACATTGCAAATGATAGCTTGGAATGTCCTTAATTCAAATATGTAATGTGCTGGCCGGCGCGACATGTAGTTTTCGTGCCAGAGCTTTCGGCGCAACTCAAGAAATGATGATTTATTCTAATAAAACTAAAAATAAGGACTCGGGCGTTTTGTCATAGCTCCTGAACTAGAAGGAGTAAAAATACAAAGGACATTGCAAATGATAGCTTGGAATGTCCTTAATTCAAATATGTAATGTGCTGGCCGGCGCGACATGTAGTTTTCGTGCCAGAGCTTTCGGCGCAACTCAAGAAATGATGATTTATTCAAATAAAACTAAAAATAAGGACTCGGGCGTTTTGTCATAGCTCCTGAACTAGAAGGAGTAAAAATACAAAGGACATTGCAAATGATAGCTTGGAATGTCCTTAATTCAAATATGTAATGTGCTGGCCGGCGCGACATGTAGTTTTCGTGCCAGAGCTTTCGGCGCAACTCAAGAAATGATGATTTATTCTAATAAAACTAAAAATAAGGACTCGGGCGTTTTGTCATAGCTCCTGAACTAGAAGGAGTAAAAATACAAAGGACATTGCAAATGATAGCTTGGAATGTCCTTAATTCAAATATGTAATGTGCTGGCCGGCGCGACATGTAGTTTTCGTGCCAGAGCTTTCGGCGCAACTCAAGAAATGATGATTTATTCAAATAAAACTAAAAATAAGGACTCGGGCGTTTTGTCATAGCTCCTGAACTAGAAGGAGTAAAAATACAAAGGACATTGCAAATGATAGCTTGGAATGTCCTTAATTCAAATATGTAATGTGCTGGCCGGCGCGACATGTAGTTTTCGTGCCAGAGCTTTCGGCGCAACTCAAGAAATGATGATTTATTCAAATAAAACTAAAAATAAGGACTCGGGCGTTTTGTCATAGCTCCTGAACTAGAAGGAGTAAAAATACAAAGGACATTGCAAATGATAGCTTGGAATGTCCTTAATTCAAATATGTAATGTGCTGGCCGGCGCGACATGTAGTTTTCGTGCCAGAGCTTTCGGCGCAACTCAAGAAATGATGATTTATTCTAATAAAACTAAAAATAAGGACTCGGGCGTTTTGTCATAGCTCCTGAACTAGAAGGAGTAAAAATACAAAGGACATTGCAAATGATAGCTTGGAATGTCCTTAATTCAAATATGTAATGTGCTGGCCGGCGCGACATGTAGTTTTCGTGCCAGAGCTTTCGGCGCAACTCAAGAAATGATGATTTATTCAAATAAAACTAAAAATAAGGACTCGGGCGTTTTGTCATAGCTCCTGAACTAGAAGGAGTAAAAATACAAAGGACATTGCAAATGATAGCTTGGAATGTCCTTAATTCAAATATGTAATGTGCTGGCCGGCGCGACATGTAGTTTTCGTGCCAGAGCTTTCGGCGCAACTCAAGAAATGATGATTTATTCAAATAAAACTAAAAATAAGGACTCGGGCGTTTTGTCATAGCTCCTGAACTAGAAGGAGTAAAAATACAAAGGACATTGCAAATGATAGCTTGGAATGTCCTTAATTCAAATATGTAATGTGCTGGCCGGCGCGACATGTAGTTTTCGTGCCAGAGCTTTCGGCGCAACTCAAGAAATGATGATTTATTCTAATAAAACTAAAAATAAGGACTCGGGCGTTTTGTCATAGCTCCTGAACTAGAAGGAGTAAAAATACAAAGGACATTGCAAATGATAGCTTGGAATGTCCTTAATTCAAATATGTAATGTGCTGGCCGGCGCGACATGTAGTTTTCGTGCCAGAGCTTTTGGCGCAACTCAAGAAATGATGATTTATTCTAATAAAACTAAAAATAAGGACTCGGGCGTTTTGTCATAGCTCCTGAACTAGAAGGAGTAAAAATACAAAGGACATTGCAAATGATAGCTTGGAATGTCCTTAATTCAAATATGTAATGTGCTGGCCGGCGCGACATGTAGTTTTCGTGCCAGAGCTTTCGGCGCAACTCAAGAAATGATGATTTATTCAAATAAAACTAAAAATAAGGACTCGGGCGTTTTGTCATAGCTCCTGAACTAGAAGGAGTAAAAATACAAAGGACATTGCAAATGATAGCTTGGAATGTCCTTAATTCAAATATGTAATGTGCTGGCCGGCGCGACATGTAGTTTTCGTGCCAGAGCTTTCGGCGCAACTCAAGAAATGATGATTTATTCTAATAAAACTAAAAATAAGGACTCGGGCGTTTTGTCATAGCTCCTGAACTAGAAGGAGTAAAAATACAAAGGACATTGCAAATGATAGCTTGGAATGTCCTGAATTCAAATATGTAATGTGCTGGCCGGCGCGACATGTAGTTTTCGTGCCAGAGCTTTCGGCGCAACTCAAGAAATGATGATTTATTCAAATAAAACTAAAAATAAGGACTCGGGCGTTTTGTCATAGCTCCTGAACTAGAAGGAGTAAAAATACAAAGGACATTGCAAATGATAGCTTGGAATGTCCTTAATTCAAATATGTAATGTGCTGGCCGGCGCGACATGTAGTTTTCGTGCCAGAGCTTTCGGCGCAACTCAAGAAATGATGATTTATTCTAATAAAACTAAAAATAAGGACTCGGGCGTTTTGTCATAGCTCCTGAACTAGAAGGAGTAAAAATACAAAGGACATTGCAAATGATAGCTTGGAATGTCCTTAATTCAAATATGTAATGTGCTGGCCGGCGCGACATGTAGTTTTCGTGCCAGAGCTTTTGGCGCAACTCAAGAAATGATGATTTATTCTAATAAAACTAAAAATAAGGACTCGGGCGTTTTGTCATAGCTCCTGAACTAGAAGGAGTAAAAATACAAAGGACATTGCAAATGATAGCTTGGAATGTCCTTAATTCAAATATGTAATGTGCTGGCCGGCGCGACATGTAGTTTTCGTGCCAGAGCTTTCGGCGCAACTCAAGAAATGATGATTTATTCAAATAAAACTAAAAATAAGGACTCGGGCGTTTTGTCATAGCTCCTGAACTAGAAGGAGTAAAAATACAAAGGACATTGCAAATGATAGCTTGGAATGTCCTTAATTCAAATATGTAATGTGCTGGCCGGCGCGACATGTAGTTTTCGTGCCAGAGCTTTCGGCGCAACTCAAGAAATGATGATTTATTCAAATAAAACTAAAAATAAGGACTCGGGCGTTTTGTCATAGCTCCTGAACTAGAAGGAGTAAAAATACAAAGGACATTGCAAATGATAGCTTGGAATGTCCTTAATTCAAATATGTAATGTGCTGGCCGGCGCGACATGTAGTTTTCGTGCCAGAGCTTTCGGCGCAACTCAAGAAATGATGATTTATTCTAATAAAACTAAAAATAAGGACTCGGGCGTTTTGTCATAGCTCCTGAACTAGAAGGAGTAAAAATACAAAGGACATTGCAAATGATAGCTTGGAATGTCCTTAATTCAAATATGTAATGTGCTGGCCGGCGCGACATGTAGTTTTCGTGCCAGAGCTTTCGGCGCAACTCAAGAAATGATGATTTATTCAAATAAAACTAAAAATAAGGACTCGGGCGTTTTGTCATAGCTCCTGAACTAGAAGGAGTAAAAATACAAAGGACATTGCAAATGATAGCTTGGAATGTCCTTAATTCAAATATGTAATGTGCTGGCCGGCGCGACATGTAGTTTTCGTGCCAGAGCTTTCGGCGCAACTCAAGAAATGATGATTTATTCAAATAAAACTAAAAATAAGGACTCGGGCGTTTTGTCATAGCTCCTGAACTAGAAGGAGTAAAAATACAAAGGACATTGCAAATGATAGCTTGGAATGTCCTTAATTCAAATATGTAATGTGCTGGCCGGCGCGACATGTAGTTTTCGTGCCAGAGCTTTCGGCGCAACTCAAGAAATGATGATTTATTCTAATAAAACTAAAAATAAGGACTCGGGCGTTTTGTCATAGCTCCTGAACTAGAAGGAGTAAAAATACAAAGGACATTGCAAATGATAGCTTGGAATGTCCTTAATTCAAATATGTAATGTGCTGGCCGGCGCGACATGTAGTTTTCGTGCCAGAGCTTTTGGCGCAACTCAAGAAATGATGATTTATTCTAATAAAACTAAAAATAAGGACTCGGGCGTTTTGTCATAGCTCCTGAACTAGAAGGAGTAAAAATACAAAGGACATTGCAAATGATAGCTTGGAATGTCCTTAATTCAAATATGTAATGTGCTGGCCGGCGCGACATGTAGTTTTCGTGCCAGAGCTTTCGGCGCAACTCAAGAAATGATGATTTATTCAAATAAAACTAAAAATAAGGACTCGGGCGTTTTGTCATAGCTCCTGAACTAGAAGGAGTAAAAATACAAAGGACATTGCAAATGATAGCTTGGAATGTCCTTAATTCAAATATGTAATGTGCTGGCCGGCGCGACATGTAGTTTTCGTGCCAGAGCTTTCGGCGCAACTCAAGAAATGATGATTTATTCAAATAAAACTAAAAATAAGGACTCGGGCGTTTTGTCATAGCTCCTGAACTAGAAGGAGTAAAAATACAAAGGACATTGCAAATGATAGCTTGGAATGTCCTTAATTCAAATATGTAATGTGCTGGCCGGCGCGACATGTAGTTTTCGTGCCAGAGCTTTCGGCGCAACTCAAGAAATGATGATTTATTCTAATAAAACTAAAAATAAGGACTCGGGCGTTTTGTCATAGCTCCTGAACTAGAAGGAGTAAAAATACAAAGGACATTGCAAATGATAGCTTGGAATGTCCTTAATTCAAATATGTAATGTGCTGGCCGGCGCGACATGTAGTTTTCGTGCCAGAGCTTTCGGCGCAACTCAAGAAATGATGATTTATTCAAATAAAACTAAAAATAAGGACTCGGGCGTTTTGTCATAGCTCCTGAACTAGAAGGAGTAAAAATACAAAGGACATTGCAAATGATAGCTTGGAATGTCCTTAATTCAAATATGTAATGTGCTGGCCGGCGCGACATGTAGTTTTCGTGCCAGAGCTTTCGGCGCAACTCAAGAAATGATGATTTATTCAAATAAAACTAAAAATAAGGACTCGGGCGTTTTGTCATAGCTCCTGAACTAGAAGGAGTAAAAATACAAAGGACATTGCAAATGATAGCTTGGAATGTCCTTAATTCAAATATGTAATGTGCTGGCCGGCGCGACATGTAGTTTTCGTGCCAGAGCTTTCGGCGCAACTCAAGAAATGATGATTTATTCTAATAAAACTAAAAATAAGGACTCGGGCGTTTTGTCATAGCTCCTGAACTAGAAGGAGTAAAAATACAAAGGACATTGCAAATGATAGCTTGGAATGTCCTTAATTCAAATATGTAATGTGCTGGCCGGCGCGACATGTAGTTTTCGTGCCAGAGCTTTTGGCGCAACTCAAGAAATGATGATTTATTCTAATAAAACTAAAAATAAGGACTCGGGCGTTTTGTCATAGCTCCTGAACTAGAAGGAGTAAAAATACAAAGGACATTGCAAATGATAGCTTGGAATGTCCTTAATTCAAATATGTAATGTGCTGGCCGGCGCGACATGTAGTTTTCGTGCCAGAGCTTTCGGCGCAACTCAAGAAATGATGATTTATTCAAATAAAACTAAAAATAAGGACTCGGGCGTTTTGTCATAGCTCCTGAACTAGAAGGAGTAAAAATACAAAGGACATTGCAAATGATAGCTTGGAATGTCCTTAATTCAAATATGTAATGTGCTGGCCGGCGCGACATGTAGTTTTCGTGCCAGAGCTTTCGGCGCAACTCAAGAAATGATGATTTATTCAAATAAAACTAAAAATAAGGACTCGGGCGTTTTGTCATAGCTCCTGAACTAGAAGGAGTAAAAATACAAAGGACATTGCAAATGATAGCTTGGAATGTCCTTAATTCAAATATGTAATGTGCTGGCCGGCGCGACATGTAGTTTTCGTGCCAGAGCTTTCGGCGCAACTCAAGAAATGATGATTTATTCTAATAAAACTAAAAATAAGGACTCGGGCGTTTTGTCATAGCTCCTGAACTAGAAGGAGTAAAAATACAAAGGACATTGCAAATGATAGCTTGGAATGTCCTTAATTCAAATATGTAATGTGCTGGCCGGCGCGACATGTAGTTTTCGTGCCAGAGCTTTCGGCGCAACTCAAGAAATGATGATTTATTCAAATAAAACTAAAAATAAGGACTCGGGCGTTTTGTCATAGCTCCTGAACTAGAAGGAGTAAAAATACAAAGGACATTGCAAATGATAGCTTGGAATGTCCTTAATTCAAATATGTAATGTGCTGGCCGGCGCGACATGTAGTTTTCGTGCCAGAGCTTTCGGCGCAACTCAAGAAATGATGATTTATTCAAATAAAACTAAAAATAAGGACTCGGGCGTTTTGTCATAGCTCCTGAACTAGAAGGAGTAAAAATACAAAGGACATTGCAAATGATAGCTTGGAATGTCCTTAATTCAAATATGTAATGTGCTGGCCGGCGCGACATGTAGTTTTCGTGCCAGAGCTTTCGGCGCAACTCAAGAAATGATGATTTATTCTAATAAAACTAAAAATAAGGACTCGGGCGTTTTGTCATAGCTCCTGAACTAGAAGGAGTAAAAATACAAAGGACATTGCAAATGATAGCTTGGAATGTCCTTAATTCAAATATGTAATGTGCTGGCCGGCGCGACATGTAGTTTTCGTGCCAGAGCTTTCGGCGCAACTCAAGAAATGATGATTTATTCAAATAAAACTAAAAATAAGGACTCGGGCGTTTTGTCATAGCTCCTGAACTAGAAGGAGTAAAAATACAAAGGACATTGCAAATGATAGCTTGGAATGTCCTTAATTCAAATATGTAATGTGCTGGCCGGCGCGACATGTAGTTTTCGTGCCAGAGCTTTCGGCGCAACTCAAGAAATGATGATTTATTCAAATAAAACTAAAAATAAGGACTCGGGCGTTTTGTCATAGCTCCTGAACTAGAAGGAGTAAAAATACAAAGGACATTGCAAATGATAGCTTGGAATGTCCTTAATTCAAATATGTAATGTGCTGGCCGGCGCGACATGTAGTTTTCGTGCCAGAGCTTTCGGCGCAACTCAAGAAATGATGATTTATTCTAATAAAACTAAAAATAAGGACTCGGGCGTTTTGTCATAGCTCCTGAACTAGAAGAAGTAAAAATACAAAGGACATTGCAAATGATAGCTTGGAATGTCCTTAATTCAAATATGTAATGTGCTGGCCGGCGCGACATGTAGTTTTCGTGCCAGAGCTTTCGGCGCAACTCAAGAAATGATGATTTATTCAAATAAAACTAAAAATAAGGACTCGGGCGTTTTGTCATAGCTCCTGAACTAGAAGGAGTAAAAATACAAAGGACATTGCAAATGATAGCTTGGAATGTCCTTAATTCAAATATGTAATGTGCTGGCCGGCGCGACATGTAGTTTTCGTGCCAGAGCTTTCGGCGCAACTCAAGAAATGATGATTTATTCAAATAAAACTAAAAATAAGGACTCGGGCGTTTTGTCATAGCTCCTGAACTAGAAGGAGTAAAAATACAAAGGACATTGCAAATGATAGCTTGGAATGTCCTTAATTCAAATATGTAATGTGCTGGCCGGCGCGACATGTAGTTTTCGTGCCAGAGCTTTTGGCGCAACTCAAGAAATGATGATTTATTCTAATAAAACTAAAAATAAGGACTCGGGCGTTTTGTCATAGCTCCTGAACTAGAAGGAGTAAAAATACAAAGGACATTGCAAATGATAGCTTGGAATGTCCTTAATTCAAATATGTAATGTGCTGGCCGGCGCGACATGTAGTTTTCGTGCCAGAGCTTTCGGCGCAACTCAAGAAATGATGATTTATTCAAATAAAACTAAAAATAAGGACTCGGGCGTTTTGTCATAGCTCCTGAACTAGAAGGAGTAAAAATACAAAGGACATTGCAAATGATAGCTTGGAATGTCCTTAATTCAAATATGTAATGTGCTGGCCGGCGCGACATGTAGTTTTCGTGCCAGAGCTTTCGGCGCAACTCAAGAAATGATGATTTATTCAAATAAAACTAAAAATAAGGACTCGGGCGTTTTGTCATAGCTCCTGAACTAGAAGGAGTAAAAATACAAAGGACATTGCAAATGATAGCTTGGAATGTCCTTAATTCAAATATGTAATGTGCTGGCCGGCGCGACATGTAGTTTTCGTGCCAGAGCTTTCGGCGCAACTCAAGAAATGATGATTTATTCTAATAAAACTAAAAATAAGGACTCGGGCGTTTTGTCATAGCTCCTGAACTAGAAGGAGTAAAAATACAAAGGACATTGCAAATGATAGCTTGGAATGTCCTTAATTCAAATATGTAATGTGCTGGCCGGCGCGACATGTAGTTTTCGTGCCAGAGCTTTCGGCGCAACTCAAGAAATGATGATTTATTCAAATAAAACTAAAAATAAGGACTCGGGCGTTTTGTCATAGCTCCTGAACTAGAAGGAGTAAAAATACAAAGGACATTGCAAATGATAGCTTGGAATGTCCTTAATTCAAATATGTAATGTGCTGGCCGGCGCGACATGTAGTTTTCGTGCCAGAGCTTTCGGCGCAACTCAAGAAATGATGATTTATTCAAATAAAACTAAAAATAAGGACTCGGGCGTTTTGTCATAGCTCCTGAACTAGAAGGAGTAAAAATACAAAGGACATTGCAAATGATAGCTTGGAATGTCCTTAATTCAAATATGTAATGTGCTGGCCGGCGCGACATGTAGTTTTCGTGCCAGAGCTTTCGGCGCAACTCAAGAAATGATGATTTATTCTAATAAAACTAAAAATAAGGACTCGGGCGTTTTGTCATAGCTCCTGAACTAGAAGGAGTAAAAATACAAAGGACATTGCAAATGATAGCTTGGAATGTCCTTAATTCAAATATGTAATGTGCTGGCCGGCGCGACATGTAGTTTTCGTGCCAGAGCTTTTGGCGCAACTCAAGAAATGATGATTTATTCTAATAAAACTAAAAATAAGGACTCGGGCGTTTTGTCATAGCTCCTGAACTAGAAGGAGTAAAAATACAAAGGACATTGCAAATGATAGCTTGGAATGTCCTTAATTCAAATATGTAATGTGCTGGCCGGCGCGACATGTAGTTTTCGTGCCAGAGCTTTCGGCGCAACTCAAGAAATGATGATTTATTCAAATAAAACTAAAAATAAGGACTCGGGCGTTTTGTCATAGCTCCTGAACTAGAAGGAGTAAAAATACAAAGGACATTGCAAATGATAGCTTGGAATGTCCTTAATTCAAATATGTAATGTGCTGGCCGGCGCGACATGTAGTTTTCGTGCCAGAGCTTTCGGCGCAACTCAAGAAATGATGATTTATTCAAATAAAACTAAAAATAAGGACTCGGGCGTTTTGTCATAGCTCCTGAACTAGAAGGAGTAAAAATACAAAGGACATTGCAAATGATAGCTTGGAATGTCCTTAATTCAAATATGTAATGTGCTGGCCGGCGCGACATGTAGTTTTCGTGCCAGAGCTTTCGGCGCAACTCAAGAAATGATGATTTATTCTAATAAAACTAAAAATAAGGACTCGGGCGTTTTGTCATAGCTCCTGAACTAGAAGGAGTAAAAATACAAAGGACATTGCAAATGATAGCTTGGAATGTCCTTAATTCAAATATGTAATGTGCTGGCCGGCGCGACATGTAGTTTTCGTGCCAGAGCTTTCGGCGCAACTCAAGAAATGATGATTTATTCAAATAAAACTAAAAATAAGGACTCGGGCGTTTTGTCATAGCTCCTGAACTAGAAGGAGTAAAAATACAAAGGACATTGCAAATGATAGCTTGGAATGTCCTTAATTCAAATATGTAATGTGCTGGCCGGCGCGACATGTAGTTTTCGTGCCAGAGCTTTCGGCGCAACTCAAGAAATGATGATTTATTCAAATAAAACTAAAAATAAGGACTCGGGCGTTTTGTCATAGCTCCTGAACTAGAAGGAGTAAAAATACAAAGGACATTGCAAATGATAGCTTGGAATGTCCTTAATTCAAATATGTAATGTGCTGGCCGGCGCGACATGTAGTTTTCGTGCCAGAGCTTTCGGCGCAACTCAAGAAATGATGATTTATTCTAATAAAACTAAAAATAAGGACTCGGGCGTTTTGTCATAGCTCCTGAACTAGAAGGAGTAAAAATACAAAGGACATTGCAAATGATAGCTTGGAATGTCCTTAATTCAAATATGTAATGTGCTGGCCGGCGCGACATGTAGTTTTCGTGCCAGAGCTTTCGGCGCAACTCAAGAAATGATGATTTATTCAAATAAAACTAAAAATAAGGACTCGGGCGTTTTGTCATAGCTCCTGAACTAGAAGGAGTAAAAATACAAAGGACATTGCAAATGATAGCTTGGAATGTCCTTAATTCAAATATGTAATGTGCTGGCCGGCGCGACATGTAGTTTTCGTGCCAGAGCTTTCGGCGCAACTCAAGAAATGATGATTTATTCAAATAAAACTAAAAATAAGGACTCGGGCGTTTTGTCATAGCTCCTGAACTAGAAGGAGTAAAAATACAAAGGACATTGCAAATGATAGCTTGGAATGTCCTTAATTCAAATATGTAATGTGCTGGCCGGCGCGACATGTAGTTTTCGTGCCAGAGCTTTCGGCGCAACTCAAGAAATGATGATTTATTCAAATAAAACTAAAAATAAGGACTCGGGCGTTTTGTCATAGCTCCTGAACTAGAAGGAGTAAAAATACAAAGGACATTGCAAATGATAGCTTGGAATGTCCTTAATTCAAATATGTAATGTGCTGGCCGGCGCGACATGTAGTTTTCGTGCCAGAGCTTTCGGCGCAACTCAAGAAATGATGATTTATTCAAATAAAACTAAAAATAAGGACTCGGGCGTTTTGTCATAGCTCCTGAACTAGAAGGAGTAAAAATACAAAGGACATTGCAAATGATAGCTTGGAATGTCCTTAATTCAAATATGTAATGTGCTGGCCGGCGTGACATGTAGTTTTCGTGCCAGAGCTTTCGGCGCAACTCAAGAAATGATGATTTATTCAAATAAAACTAAAAATAAGGACTCGGGCGTTTTGTCATAGCTCCTGAACTAGAAGGAGTAAAAATACAAAGGACATTGCAAATGATAGCTTGGAATGTCCTTAATTCAAATATGTAATGTGCTGGCCGGCGCGACATGTAGTTTTCGTGCCAGAGCTTTCGGCGCAACTCAAGAAATGATGATTTATTCTAATAAAACTAAAAATAAGGACTCGGGCGTTTTGTCATAGCTCCTGAACTAGAAGGAGTAAAAATACAAAGGACATTGCAAATGATAGCTTGGAATGTCCTTAATTCAAATATGTAATGTGCTGGCCGGCGCGACATGTAGTTTTCGTGCCAGAGCTTTTGGCGCAACTCAAGAAATGATGATTTATTCTAATAAAACTAAAAATAAGGACTCGGGCGTTTTGTCATAGCTCCTGAACTAGAAGGAGTAAAAATACAAAGGACATTGCAAATGATAGCTTGGAATGTCCTTAATTCAAATATGTAATGTGCTGGCCGGCGCGACATGTAGTTTTCGTGCCAGAGCTTTCGGCGCAACTCAAGAAATGATGATTTATTCAAATAAAACTAAAAATAAGGACTCGGGCGTTTTGTCATAGCTCCTGAACTAGAAGGAGTAAAAATACAAAGGACATTGCAAATGATAGCTTGGAATGTCCTTAATTCAAATATGTAATGTGCTGGCCGGCGCGACATGTAGTTTTCGTGCCAGAGCTTTCGGCGCAACTCAAGAAATGATGATTTATTCAAATAAAACTAAAAATAAGGACTCGGGCGTTTTGTCATAGCTCCTGAACTAGAAGGAGTAAAAATACAAAGGACATTGCAAATGATAGCTTGGAATGTCCTTAATTCAAATATGTAATGTGCTGGCCGGCGCGACATGTAGTTTTCGTGCCAGAGCTTTCGGCGCAACTCAAGAAATGATGATTTATTCTAATAAAACTAAAAATAAGGACTCGGGCGTTTTGTCATAGCTCCTGAACTAGAAGGAGTAAAAATACAAAGGACATTGCAAATGATAGCTTGGAATGTCCTTAATTCAAATATGTAATGTGCTGGCCGGCGCGACATGTAGTTTTCGTGCCAGAGCTTTCGGCGCAACTCAAGAAATGATGATTTATTCAAATAAAACTAAAAATAAGGACTCGGGCGTTTTGTCATAGCTCCTGAACTAGAAGGAGTAAAAATACAAAGGACATTGCAAATGATAGCTTGGAATGTCCTTAATTCAAATATGTAATGTGCTGGCCGGCGCGACATGTAGTTTTCGTGCCAGAGCTTTCGGCGCAACTCAAGAAATGATGATTTATTCAAATAAAACTAAAAATAAGGACTCGGGCGTTTTGTCATAGCTCCTGAACTAGAAGGAGTAAAAATACAAAGGACATTGCAAATGATAGCTTGGAATGTCCTTAATTCAAATATGTAATGTGCTGGTCGGCGCGACATGTAGTTTTCGTGCCAGAGCTTTCGGCGCAACTCAAGAAATGATGATTTATTCTAATAAAACTAAAAATAAGGACTCGGGCGTTTTGTCATAGCTCCTGAACTAGAAGGAGTAAAAATACAAAGGACATTGCAAATGATAGCTTGGAATGTCCTTAATTCAAATATGTAATGTGCTGGCCGGCGCGACATGTAGTTTTCGTGCCAGAGCTTTTGGCGCAACTCAAGAAATGATGATTTATTCTAATAAAACTAAAAATAAGGACTCGGGCGTTTTGTCATAGCTCCTGAACTAGAAGGAGTAAAAATACAAAGGACATTGCAAATGATAGCTTGGAATGTCCTTAATTCAAATATGTAATGTGCTGGCCGGCGCGACATGTAGTTTTCGTGCCAGAGCTTTCGGCGCAACTCAAGAAATGATGATTTATTCAAATAAAACTAAAAATAAGGACTCGGGCGTTTTGTCATAGCTCCTGAACTAGAAGGAGTAAAAATACAAAGGACATTGCAAATGATAGCTTGGAATGTCCTTAATTCAAATATGTAATGTGCTGGCCGGCGCGACATGTAGTTTTCGTGCCAGAGCTTTCGGCGCAACTCAAGAAATGATGATTTATTCAAATAAAACTAAAAATAAGGACTCGGGCGTTTTGTCATAGCTCCTGAACTAGAAGGAGTAAAAATACAAAGGACATTGCAAATGATAGCTTGGAATGTCCTTAATTCAAATATGTAATGTGCTGGCCGGCGCGACATGTAGTTTTCGTGCCAGAGCTTTCGGCGCAACTCAAGAAATGATGATTTATTCTAATAAAACTAAAAATAAGGACTCGGGCGTTTTGTCATAGCTCCTGAACTAGAAGGAGTAAAAATACAAAGGACATTGCAAATGATAGCTTGGAATGTCCTTAATTCAAATATGTAATGTGCTGGCCGGCGCGACATGTAGTTTTCGTGCCAGAGCTTTCGGCGCAACTCAAGAAATGATGATTTATTCAAATAAAACTAAAAATAAGGACTCGGGTGTTTTGTCATAGCTCCTGAACTAGAAGGAGTAAAAATACAAAGGACATTGCAAATGATAGCTTGGAATGTCCTTAATTCAAATATGTAATGTGCTGGCCGGCGCGACATGTAGTTTTCGTGCCAGAGCTTTCGGCGCAACTCAAGAAATGATGATTTATTCTAATAAAACTAAAAATAAGGACTCGGGCGTTTTGTCATAGCTCCTGAACTAGAAGGAGTAAAAATACAAAGGACATTGCAAATGATAGCTTGGAATGTCCTTAATTCAAATATGTAGTTTTCGTGCCAGAGCTTTCGGCGCAACTCAAGAAATGATGATTTATTCAAATAAAACTAAAAATAAGGACTCGGGCGTTTTGTCATAGCTCCTGAACTAGAAGGAGTAAAAATACAAAGGACATTGCAAATGATAGCTTGGAATGTCCTTAATTCAAATATGTAATGTGCTGGCCGGCGCGACATGTAGTTTTCGTGCCAGAGCTTTCGGCGCAACTCAAGAAATGATGATTTATTCTAATAAAACTAAAAATAAGGACTCGGGCGTTTTGTCATAGCTCCTGAACTAGAAGGAGTAAAAATACAAAGGACATTGCAAATGATAGCTTGGAATGTCCTTAATTCAAATATGTAATGTGCTGGCCGGCGCGACATGTAGTTTTCGTGCCAGAGCTTTCGGCGCAACTCAAGAAATGATGATTTATTCAAATAAAACTAAAAATAAGGACTCGGGCGTTTTGTCATAGCTCCTGAACTAGAAGGAGTAAAAATACAAAGGACATTGCAAATGATAGCTTGGAATGTCCTTAATTCAAATATGTAATGTGCTGGCCGGCGCGACATGTAGTTTTCGTGCCAGAGCTTTCGGCGCAACTCAAGAAATGATGATTTATTCAAATAAAACTAAAAATAAGGACTCGGGTGTTTTGTCATAGCTCCTGAACTAGAAGGAGTAAAAATACAAAGGACATTGCAAATGATAGCTTGGAATGTCCTTAATTCAAATATGTAATGTGCTGGCCGGCGCGACATGTAGTTTTCGTGCCAGAGCTTTCGGCGCAACTCAAGAAATGATGATTTATTCAAATAAAACTAAAAATAAGGACTCGGGCGTTTTGTCATAGCTCCTGAACTAGAAGGAGTAAAAATACAAAGGACATTGCAAATGATAGCTTGGAATGTCCTTAATTCAAATATGTAATGTGCTGGCCGGCGCGACATGTAGTTTTCGTGCCAGAGCTTTTGGCGCAACTCAAGAAATGATGATTTATTCTAATAAAACTAAAAATAAGGACTCGGGCGTTTTGTCATAGCTCCTGAACTAGAAGGAGTAAAAATACAAAGGACATTGCAAATGATAGCTTGGAATGTCCTTAATTCAAATATGTAATGTGCTGGCCGGCGCGACATGTAGTTTTCGTGCCAGAGCTTTCGGCGCAACTCAAGAAATGATGATTTATTCTAATAAAACTAAAAATAAGGACTCGGGCGTTTTGTCATAGCTCCTGAACTAGAAGGAGTAAAAATACAAAGGACATTGCAAATGATAGCTTGGAATGTCCTTAATTCAAATATGTAATGTGCTGGCCGGCGCGACATGTAGTTTTCGTGCCAGAGCTTTCGGCGCAACTCAAGAAATGATGATTTATTCTAATAAAACTAAAAATAAGGACTCGGGCGTTTTGTCATAGCTCCTGAACTAGAAGGAGTAAAAATACAAAGGACATTGCAAATGATAGCTTGGAATGTCCTTAATTCAAATATGTAATGTGCTGGCCGGCGCGACATGTAGTTTTCGTGCCAGAGCTTTCGGCGCAACTCAAGAAATGATGATTTATTCTAATAAAACTAAAAATAAGGACTCGGGCGTTTTGTCATAGCTCCTGAACTAGAAGGAGTAAAAATACAAAGGACATTGCAAATGATAGCTTGGAATGTCCTTAATTCAAATATGTAATGTGCTGGCCGGCGCGACATGTAGTTTTCGTGCCAGAGCTTTCGGCGCAACTCAAGAAATGATGATTTATTCAAATAAAACTAAAAATAAGGACTCGGGCGTTTTGTCATAGCTCCTGAACTAGAAGGAGTAAAAATACAAAGGACATTGCAAATGATAGCTTGGAATGTCCTTAATTCAAATATGTAATGTGCTGGCCGGCGCGACATGTAGTTTTCGTGCCAGAGCTTTCGGCGCAACTCAAGAAATGATGATTTATTCAAATAAAACTAAAAATAAGGACTCGGGCGTTTTGTCATAGCTCCTGAACTAGAAGGAGTAAAAATACAAAGGACATTGCAAATGATAGCTTGGAATGTCCTTAATTCAAATATGTAATGTGCTGGCCGGCGCGACATGTAGTTTTCGTGCCAGAGCTTTCGGCGCAACTCAAGAAATGATGATTTATTCAAATAAAACTAAAAATAAGGACTCGGGCGTTTTGTCATAGCTCCTGAACTAGAAGGAGTAAAAATACAAAGGACATTGCAAATGATAGCTTGGAATGTCCTTAATTCAAATATGTAATGTGCTGGCCGGCGCGACATGTAGTTTTCGTGCCAGAGCTTTCGGCGCAACTCAAGAAATGATGATTTATTCTAATAAAACTAAAAATAAGGACTCGGGCGTTTTGTCATAGCTCCTGAACTAGAAGGAGTAAAAATACAAAGGACATTGCAAATGATAGCTTGGAATGTCCTTAATTCAAATATGTAATGTGCTGGCCGGCGCGACATGTAGTTTTCGTGCCAGAGCTTTCGGCGCAACTCAAGAAATGATGATTTATTCAAATAAAACTAAAAATAAGGACTCGGGTGTTTTGTCATAGCTCCTGAACTAGAAGGAGTAAAAATACAAAGGACATTGCAAATGATAGCTTGGAATGTCCTTAATTCAAATATGTAATGTGCTGGCCGGCGCGACATGTAGTTTTCGTGCCAGAGCTTTCGGCGCAACTCAAGAAATGATGATTTATTCAAATAAAACTAAAAATAAGGACTCGGGCGTTTTGTCATAGCTCCTGAACTAGAAGGAGTAAAAATACAAAGGACATTGCAAATGATAGCTTGGAATGTCCTTAATTCAAATATGTAATGTGCTGGCCGGCGCGACATGTAGTTTTCGTGCCAGAGCTTTCGGCGCAACTCAAGAAATGATGATTTATTCTAATAAAACTAGAAATAAGGACTCGGGCGTTTTGTCATAGCTCCTGAACTAGAAGGAGTAAAAATACAAAGGACATTGCAAATGATAGCTTGGAATGTCCTTAATTCAAATATGTAATGTGCTGGCCGGCGCGACATGTAGTTTTCGTGCCAGAGCTTTCGGCGCAACTCAAGAAATGATGATTTATTCAAATAAAACTAAAAATAAGGACTCGGGCGTTTTGTCATAGCTCCTGAACTAGAAGGAGTAAAAATACAAAGGACATTGCAAATGATAGCTTGGAATGTCCTTAATTCAAATATGTAATGTGCTGGCCGGCGCGACATGTAGTTTTCGTGCCAGAGCTTTCGGCGCAACTCAAGAAATGATGATTTATTCAAATAAAACTAAAAATAAGGACTCGGGCGTTTTGTCATAGCTCCTGAACTAGAAGGAGTAAAAATACAAAGGACATTGCAAATGATAGCTTGGAATGTCCTTAATTCAAATATGTAATGTGCTGGCCGGCGCGACATGTAGTTTTCGTGCCAGAGCTTTCGGCGCAACTCAAGAAATGATGATTTATTCAAATAAAACTAAAAATAAGGACTCGGGCGTTTTGTCATAGCTCCTGAACTAGAAGGAGTAAAAATACAAAGGACATTGCAAATGATAGCTTGGAATGTCCTTAATTCAAATATGTAATGTGCTGGCCGGCGCGACATGTAGTTTTCGTGCCAGAGCTTTCGGCGCAACTCAAGAAATGATGATTTATTCTAATAAAACTAAAAATAAGGACTCGGGCGTTTTGTCATAGCTCCTGAACTAGAAGGAGTAAAAATACAAAGGACATTGCAAATGATAGCTTGGAATGTCCTTAATTCAAATATGTAATGTGCTGGCCGGCGCGACATGTAGTTTTCGTGCCAGAGCTTTTGGCGCAACTCAAGAAATGATGATTTATTCTAATAAAACTAAAAATAAGGACTCGGGCGTTTTGTCATAGCTCCTGAACTAGAAGGAGTAAAAATACAAAGGACATTGCAAATGATAGCTTGGAATGTCCTTAATTCAAATATGTAATGTGCTGGCCGGCGCGACATGTAGTTTTCGTGCCAGAGCTTTCGGCGCAACTCAAGAAATGATGATTTATTCAAATAAAACTAAAAATAAGGACTCGGGCGTTTTGTCATAGCTCCTGAACTAGAAGGAGTAAAAATACAAAGGACATTGCAAATGATAGCTTGGAATGTCCTTAATTCAAATATGTAATGTGCTGGCCGGCGCGACATGTAGTTTTCGTGCCAGAGCTTTCGGCGCAACTCAAGAAATGATGATTTATTCAAATAAAACTAAAAATAAGGACTCGGGCGTTTTGTCATAGCTCCTGAACTAGAAGGAGTAAAAATACAAAGGACATTGCAAATGATAGCTTGGAATGTCCTTAATTCAAATATGTAATGTGCTGGCCGGCGCGACATGTAGTTTTCGTGCCAGAGCTTTCGGCGCAACTCAAGAAATGATGATTTATTCTAATAAAACTAAAAATAAGGACTCGGGCGTTTTGTCATAGCTCCTGAACTAGAAGGAGTAAAAATACAAAGGACATTGCAAATGATAGCTTGGAATGTCCTTAATTCAAATATGTAATGTGCTGGCCGGCGCGACATGTAGTTTTCGTGCCAGAGCTTTTGGCGCAACTCAAGAAATGATGATTTATTCTAATAAAACTAAAAATAAGGACTCGGGCGTTTTGTCATAGCTCCTGAACTAGAAGGAGTAAAAATACAAAGGACATTGCAAATGATAGCTTGGAATGTCCTTAATTCAAATATGTAATGTGCTGGCCGGCGCGACATGTAGTTTTCGTGCCAGAGCTTTCGGCGCAACTCAAGAAATGATGATTTATTCAAATAAAACTAAAAATAAGGACTCGGGCGTTTTGTCATAGCTCCTGAACTAGAAGGAGTAAAAATACAAAGGACATTGCAAATGATAGCTTGGAATGTCCTTAATTCAAATATGTAATGTGCTGGCCGGCGCGACATGTAGTTTTCGTGCCAGAGCTTTCGGCGCAACTCAAGAAATGATGATTTATTCAAATAAAACTAAAAATAAGGACTCGGGCGTTTTGTCATAGCTCCTGAACTAGAAGGAGTAAAAATACAAAGGACATTGCAAATGATAGCTTGGAATGTCCTTAATTCAAATATGTAATGTGCTGGCCGGCGCGACATGTAGTTTTCGTGCCAGAGCTTTCGGCGCAACTCAAGAAATGATGATTTATTCTAATAAAACTAAAAATAAGGACTCGGGCGTTTTGTCATAGCTCCTGAACTAGAAGGAGTAAAAATACAAAGGACATTGCAAATGATAGCTTGGAATGTCCTTAATTCAAATATGTAATGTGCTGGCCGGCGCGACATGTAGTTTTCGTGCCAGAGCTTTCGGCGCAACTCAAGAAATGATGATTTATTCAAATAAAACTAAAAATAAGGACTCGGGTGTTTTGTCATAGCTCCTGAACTAGAAGGAGTAAAAATACAAAGGACATTGCAAATGATAGCTTGGAATGTCCTTAATTCAAATATGTAATGTGCTGGCCGGCGCGACATGTAGTTTTCGTGCCAGAGCTTTCGGCGCAACTCAAGAAATGATGATTTATTCAAATAAAACTAAAAATAAGGACTCGGGCGTTTTGTCATAGCTCCTGAACTAGAAGGAGTAAAAATACAAAGGACATTGCAAATGATAGCTTGGAATGTCCTTAATTCAAATATGTAATGTGCTGGCCGGCGCGACATGTAGTTTTCGTGCCAGAGCTTTCGGCGCAACTCAAGAAATGATGATTTATTCTAATAAAACTAGAAATAAGGACTCGGGCGTTTTGTCATAGCTCCTGAACTAGAAGGAGTAAAAATACAAAGGACATTGCAAATGATAGCTTGGAATGTCCTTAATTCAAATATGTAATGTGCTGGCCGGCGCGACATGTAGTTTTCGTGCCAGAGCTTTCGGCGCAACTCAAGAAATGATGATTTATTCAAATAAAAACTAAAAATAAGGACTCGGGCGTTTTGTCATAGCTCCTGAACTAGAAGGAGTAAAAATACAAAGGACATTGCAAATGATAGCTTGGAATGTCCTTAATTCAAATATGTAATGTGCTGGCCGGCGCGACATGTAGTTTTCGTGCCAGAGCTTTCGGCGCAACTCAAGAAATGATGATTTATTCAAATAAAACTAAAAATAAGGACTCGGGCGTTTTGTCATAGCTCCTGAACTAGAAGGAGTAAAAATACAAAGGACATTGCAAATGATAGCTTGGAATGTCCTTAATTCAAATATGTAATGTGCTGGCCGGCGCGACATGTAGTTTTCGTGCCAGAGCTTTCGGCGCAACTCAAGAAATGATGATTTATTCAAATAAAACTAAAAATAAGGACTCGGGCGTTTTGTCATAGCTCCTGAACTAGAAGGAGTAAAAATACAAAGGACATTGCAAATGATAGCTTGGAATGTCCTTAATTCAAATATGTAATGTGCTGGCCGGCGCGACATGTAGTTTTCGTGCCAGAGCTTCGGCGCAACTCAAGAAATGATGATTTATTCTAATAAAACTAAAAATAAGGACTCGGGCGTTTTGTCATAGCTCCTGAACTAGAAGGAGTAAAAATACAAAGGACATTGCAAATGATAGCTTGGAATGTCCTTAATTCAAATATGTAATGTGCTGGCCGGCGCGACATGTAGTTTTCGTGCCAGAGCTTTTGGCGCAACTCAAGAAATGATGATTTATTCTAATAAAAACTAAAAATAAGGACTCGGGCGTTTTGTCATAGCTCCTGAACTAGAAGGAGTAAAAATACAAAGGACATTGCAAATGATAGCTTGGAATGTCCTTAATTCAAATATGTAATGTGCTGGCCGGCGCGACATGTAGTTTTCGTGCCAGAGCTTTCGGCGCAACTCAAGAAATGATGATTTATTCAAATAAAACTAAAAATAAGGACTCGGGCGTTTTGTCATAGCTCCTGAACTAGAAGGAGTAAAAATACAAAGGACATTGCAAATGATAGCTTGGAATGTCCTTAATTCAAATATGTAATGTGCTGGCCGGCGCGACATGTAGTTTTCGTGCCAGAGCTTTCGGCGCAACTCAAGAAATGATGATTTATTCAAATAAAACTAAAAATAAGGACTCGGGCGTTTTGTCATAGCTCCTGAACTAGAAGGAGTAAAAATACAAAGGACATTGCAAATGATAGCTTGGAATGTCCTTAATTCAAATATGTAATGTGCTGGCCGGCGCGACATGTAGTTTTCGTGCCAGAGCTTTCGGCGCAACTCAAGAAATGATGATTTATTCTAATAAAACTAAAAATAAGGACTCGGGCGTTTTGTCATAGCTCCTGAACTAGAAGGAGTAAAAATACAAAGGACATTGCAAATGATAGCTTGGAATGTCCTTAATTCAAATATGTAATGTGCTGGCCGGCGCGACATGTAGTTTTCGTGCCAGAGCTTTTGGCGCAACTCAAGAAATGATGATTTATTCTAATAAAACTAAAAATAAGGACTCGGGCGTTTTGTCATAGCTCCTGAACTAGAAGGAGTAAAAATACAAAGGACATTGCAAATGATAGCTTGGAATGTCCTTAATTCAAATATGTAATGTGCTGGCCGGCGCGACATGTAGTTTTCGTGCCAGAGCTTTCGGCGCAACTCAAGAAATGATGATTTATTCAAATAAAACTAAAAATAAGGACTCGGGCGTTTTGTCATAGCTCCTGAACTAGAAGGAGTAAAAATACAAAGGACATTGCAAATGATAGCTTGGAATGTCCTTAATTCAAATATGTAATGTGCTGGCCGGCGCGACATGTAGTTTTCGTGCCAGAGCTTTCGGCGCAACTCAAGAAATGATGATTTATTCAAATAAAACTAAAAATAAGGACTCGGGCGTTTTGTCATAGCTCCTGAACTAGAAGGAGTAAAAATACAAAGGACATTGCAAATGATAGCTTGGAATGTCCTTAATTCAAATATGTAATGTGCTGGCCGGCGCGACATGTAGTTTTCGTGCCAGAGCTTTCGGCGCAACTCAAGAAATGATGATTTATTCTAATAAAACTAAAAATAAGGACTCGGGCGTTTTGTCATAGCTCCTGAACTAGAAGGAGTAAAAATACAAAGGACATTGCAAATGATAGCTTGGAATGTCCTTAATTCAAATATGTAATGTGCTGGCCGGCGCGACATGTAGTTTTCGTGCCAGAGCTTTCGGCGCAACTCAAGAAATGATGATTTATTCAAATAAAACTAAAAATAAGGACTCGGGTGTTTTGTCATAGCTCCTGAACTAGAAGGAGTAAAAATACAAAGGACATTGCAAATGATAGCTTGGAATGTCCTTAATTCAAATATGTAATGTGCTGGCCGGCGCGACATGTAGTTTTCGTGCCAGAGCTTTCGGCGCAACTCAAGAAATGATGATTTATTCAAATAAAACTAAAAATAAGGACTCGGGCGTTTTGTCATAGCTCCTGAACTAGAAGGAGTAAAAATACAAAGGACATTGCAAATGATAGCTTGGAATGTCCTTAATTCAAATATGTAATGTGCTGGCCGGCGCGACATGTAGTTTTCGTGCCAGAGCTTTCGGCGCAACTCAAGAAATGATGATTTATTCTAATAAAACTAGAAATAAGGACTCGGGCGTTTTGTCATAGCTCCTGAACTAGAAGGAGTA
>CAKOBA010000075.1:0-29168 GCA_932526495.1 Bombylius major
CAAATCTGCAAAGAACTTGGCTGTGCGACTTTTAGTTTTCGCACCACAGCTTTTCAACCTATGCAAAAAATGATAATTTATTCATATATAAAACGCAAAGTAAGGCTTCTGGAATTTTGTCATAACTCACGAAATGGTAGGAGTAAAAATAAGGGATACATTGCAAATGATAACTTGGGATGTCCTTAATTCAAATCTGCAAAGAACTTGGCTGTGCGACTTTTAGTTTTCGCACCACAGCTTTTCAACCTATGCAAAAAATGATAATTTATTCATATATAAAACGCAAAGTAAGGCTTCTGGAATTTTGTCATAACTCACGAAATGGTAGGAGTAAAAATAAGGGATACATTGCAAATGATAACTTGGGATGTCCTTAATTCAAATCTGCAAAGAACTTGGCTGTGCGACTTTTAGTTTTCGCACCACAGCTTTTCAACCTATGCAAAAAATGATAATTTATTCATATATAAAACGCAAAGTAAGGCTTCTGGAATTTTGTCATAACTCACGAAATGGTAGGAGTAAAAATAAGGGATACATTGCAAATGATAACTTGGGATGTCCTTAATTCAAATCTGCAAAGAACTTGGCTGTGCGACTTTTAGTTTTCGCACCACAGCTTTTCAACCTATGCAAAAAATGATAACTTATTCATATATAAAACGCAAAGTAAGGCTTCTGGAATTTTGTCATAACTCACGAAATGGTAGGAGTAAAAATAAGGGATACATTGCAAATGATAACTTGGGATGTCCTTAATTCAAATCTGCAAAGAACTTGGCTGTGCGACTTTTAGTTTTCGCACCACAGCTTTTCAACCTATGCAAAAAATGATAATTTATTCATATATAAAACGCAAAGTAAGGCTTCTGGAATTTTGTCATAACTCACGAAATGGTAGGAGTAAAAATAAGGGATACATTGCAAATGATAACTTGGGATGTCCTTAATTCAAATCTGCAAAGAACTTGGCTGTGCGACTTTTAGTTTTCGCACCACAGCTTTTCAACCTATGCAAAAAATGATAATTTATTCATATATAAAACGCAAAGTAAGGCTTCTGGAATTTTGTCATAACTCACGAAATGGTAGGAGTAAAAATAAGGGATACATTGCAAATGATAACTTGGGATGTCCTTAATTCAAATCTGCAAAGAACTCGGCTGTGCGACTTTTAGTTTTCGCACCACAGCTTTTCAACCTATGCAAAAAATGATAATTTATTCATATATAAAACGCAAAGTAAGGCTTCTGGAATTTTGTCATAACTCACGAAATGGTAGGAGTAAAAAAAAAGGGATACATTGCAAATGATAACTTGGGATGTCCTTAATTCAAATCTGCAAAGAACTTGGCTGTGCGACTTTTAGTTTTCGCACCACAGCTTTTCAACCTATGCAAAAAATGATAATTTATTCATATATAAAACGCAAAGTAAGGCTTCTGGAATTTTGTCATAACTCACGAAATGGTAGGAGTAAAAATAAGGGATACATTGCAAATGATAACTTGGGATGTCCTTAATTCAAATCTGCAAAGAACTTGGCTGTGCGACTTTTAGTTTTCGCACCACAGCTTTTCAACCTATGCAAAAAATGATAATTTATTCATATATAAAACGCAAAGTAAGGCTTCTGGAATTTTGTCATAACTCACGAAATGGTAGGAGTAAAAATAAGGGATACATTGCAAATGATAACTTGGGATGTCCTTAATTCAAATCTGCAAAGAACTTGGCTGTGCGACTTTTAGTTTTCGCACCACAGCTTTTCAACCTATGCAAAAAATGATAATTTATTCATATATAAAACGCAAAGTAAGGCTTCTGGAATTTTGTCATAACTCACGAAATGGTAGGAGTAAAAATAAGGGATACATTGCAAATGATAACTTGGGATGTCCTTAATTCAAATCTGCAAAGGACTTGGCTGTGCGACTTTTAGTTTTCGCACCACAGCTTTTCAACCTATGCAAAAAATGATAATTTATTCATATATAAAACGCAAAGTAAGGCTTCTGGAATTTTGTCATAACTCACGAAATGGTAGGAGTAAAAATAAGGGATACATTGCAAATGATAACTTGGGATGTCCTTAATTCAAATCTGCAAAGAACTTGGCTTTGCGACTTTTAGTTTTCGCACCACAGCTTTTCAACCTATGCAAAAAATGATAATTTATTCATATATAAAACGCAAAGTAAGGCTTCTGGAATTTTGTCATAACTCACGAAATGGTAGGAGTAAAAATAAGGGATACATTGCAAATGATAACTTGGGATGTCCTTAATTCAAATCTGCAAAGAACTTGGCTGTGCGACTTTTAGTTTTCGCACCACAGCTTTTCAACCTATGCAAAAAATGATAATTTATTCATATATAAAACGCAAAGTAAGGCTTCTGGAATTTTGTCATAACTCACGAAATGGTAGGAGTAAAAATAAGGGATACATTGCAAATGATAACTTGGGATGTCCTTAATTCAAATCTGCAAAGAACTTGGCTGTGCGACTTTTAGTTTTCGCACCACAGCTTTTCAACCTATGCAAAAAATGATAATTTATTCATATATAAAACGCAAAGTAAGGCTTCTGGAATTTTGTCATAACTCACGAAATGGTAGGAGTAAAAATAAGGGATACATTGCAAATGATAACTTGGGATGTCCTTAATTCAAATCTGCAAAGAACTTGGCTGTGCGACTTTTAGTTTTCGCACCACAGCTTTTCAACCTATGCAAAAAATGATAATTTATTCATATATAAAACGCAAAGTAAGGCTTCTGGAATTTTGTCATAACTCACGAAATGGTAGGAGTAAAAATAAGGGATACATTGCAAATGATAACTTGGGATGTCCTTAATTCAAATCTGCAAAGAACTTGGCTGTGCGACTTTTAGTTTTCGCACCACAGCTTTTCAACCTATGCAAAAAATGATAATTTATTCATATATAAAACGCAAAGTAAGGCTTCTGGAATTTTGTCATAACTCACGAAATGGTAGGAGTAAAAATAAGGGATACATTGCAAATGATAACTTGGGATGTCCTTAATTCAAATCTGCAAAGGACTTGGCTGTGCGACTTTTAGTTTTCGCACCACAGCTTTTCAACCTATGCAAAAAATGATAATTTATTCATATATAAAACGCAAAGTAAGGCTTCTGGAATTTTGTCATAACTCACGAAATGGTAGGAGTAAAAATAAGGGATACATTGCAAATGATAACTTGGGATGTCCTTAATTCAAATCTGCAAAGAACTTGGCTTTGCGACTTTTAGTTTTCGCACCACAGCTTTTCAACCTATGCAAAAAATGATAATTTATTCATATATAAAACGCAAAGTAAGGCTTCTGGAATTTTGTCATAACTCACGAAATGGTAGGAGTAAAAATAAGGGATACATTGCAAATGATAACTTGGGATGTCCTTAATTCAAATCTGCAAAGAACTTGGCTGTGCGACTTTTAGTTTTCGCACCACAGCTTTTCAACCTATGCAAAAAATGATAATTTATTCATATATAAAACGCAAAGTAAGGCTTCTGGAATTTTGTCATAACTCACGAAATGGTAGGAGTAAAAATAAGGGATACATTGCAAATGATAACTTGGGATGTCCTTAATTCAAATCTGCAAAGAACTTGGCTGTGCGACTTTTAGTTTTCGCACCACAGCTTTTCAACCTATGCAAAAAATGATAATTTATTCATATATAAAACGCAAAGTAAGGCTTCTGGAATTTTGTCATAACTCACGAAATGGTAGGAGTAAAAATAAGGGATACATTGCAAATGATAACTTGGGATGTCCTTAATTCAAATCTGCAAAGAACTTGGCTGTGCGACTTTTAGTTTTCGCACCACAGCTTTTCAACCTATGCAAAAAATGATAATTTATTCATATATAAAACGCAAAGTAAGGCTTCTGGAATTTTGTCATAACTCACGAAATGGTAGGAGTAAAAATAAGGGATACATTGCAAATGATAACTTGGGATGTCCTTAATTCAAATCTGCAAAGGACTTGGCTGTGCGACTTTTAGTTTTCGCACCACAGCTTTTCAACCTATGCAAAAAATGATAATTTATTCATATATAAAACGCAAAGTAAGGCTTCTGGAATTTTGTCATAACTCACGAAATGGTAGGAGTAAAAATAAGGGATACATTGCAAATGATAACTTGGGATGTCCTTAATTCAAATCTGCAAAGAACTTGGCTGTGCGACTTTTAGTTTTCGCACCACAGCTTTTCAACCTATGCAAAAAATGATAATTTATTCATATATAAAACGCAAAGTAAGGCTTCTGGAATTTTGTCATAACTCACGAAATGGTAGGAGTAAAAATAAGGGATACATTGCAAATGATAACTTGGGATGTCCTTAATTCAAATCTGCAAAGAACTTGGCTGTGCGACTTTTAGTTTTCGCACCACAGCTTTTCAACCTATGCAAAAAATGATAATTTATTCATATATAAAACGCAAAGTAAGGCTTCTGGAATTTTGTCATAACTCACGAAATGGTAGGAGTAAAAATAAGGGATACATTGCAAATGATAACTTGGGATGTCCTTAATTCAAATCTGCAAAGAACTTGGCTGTGCGACTTTTAGTTTTCGCACCACAGCTTTTCAACCTATGCAAAAAATGATAATTTATTCATATATAAAACGCAAAGTAAGGCTTCTGGAATTTTGTCATAACTCACGAAATGGTAGGAGTAAAAATAAGGGATACATTGCAAATGATAACTTGGGATGTCCTTAATTCAAATCTGCAAAGAACTTGGCTGTGCGACTTTTAGTTTTCGCACCACAGCTTTTCAACCTATGCAAAAAATGATAATTTATTCATATATAAAACGCAAAGTAAGGCTTCTGGAATTTTGTCATAACTCACGAAATGGTAGGAGTAAAAATAAGGGATACATTGCAAATGATAACTTGGGATGTCCTTAATTCAAATCTGCAAAGAAGTTGGCTGTGCGACTTTTAGTTTTCGCACCACAGCTTTTCAACCTATGCAAAAAATGATAATTTATTCATATATAAAACGCAAAGTAAGGCTTCTGGAATTTTGTCATAACTCACGAAATGGTAGGAGTAAAAATAAGGGATACATTGCAAATGATAACTTGGGATGTCCTTAATTCAAATCTGCAAAGAACTTGGCTGTGCGACTTTTAGTTTTCGCACCACAGCTTTTCAACCTATGCAAAAAATGATAATTTATTCATATATAAAACGCAAAGTAAGGCTTCTGGAATTTTGTCATAACTCACGAAATGGTAGGAGTAAAAATAAGGGATACATTGCAAATGATAACTTGGGATGTCCTTAATTCAAATCTGCAAAGAACTTGGCTGTGCGACTTTTAGTTTTCGCACCACAGCTTTTCAACCTATGCAAAAAATGATAATTTATTCATATATAAAACGCAAAGTAAGGCTTCTGGAATTTTGTCATAACTCACGAAATGGTAGGAGTAAAAATAAGGGATACATTGCAAATGATAACTTGGGATGTCCTTAATTCAAATCTGCAAAGGACTTGGCTGTGCGACTTTTAGTTTTTGCACCACAGCTTTTCAACCTATGCAAAAAATGATAACTTATTCATATATAAAACGCAAAGTAAGGCTTCTGGAATTTTGTCATAACTCACGAAATGGTAGGAGTAAAAATAAGGGATACATTGCAAATGATAACTTGGGATGTCCTTAATTCAAATCTGCAAAGAACTTGGCTGTGCGACTTTTAGTTTTCGCACCACAGCTTTTCAACCTATGCAAAAAATGATAACTTATTCATATATAAAACGCAAAGTAAGGCTTCTGGAATTTTGTCATAACTCACGAAATGGTAGGAGTAAAAATAAGGGATACATTGCAAATGATAACTTGGGATGTCCTTAATTCAAATCTGCAAAGAACTTGGCTGTGCGACTTTTAGTTTTCGCACCACAGCTTTTCAACCTATGCAAAAAATGATAATTTATTCATATATAAAACGCAAAGTAAGGCTTCTGGAATTTTGTCATAACTCACGAAATGGTAGGAGTAAAAATAAGGGATACATTGCAAATGATAACTTGGGATGTCCTTAATTCAAATCTGCAAAGAACTTGGCTGTGCGACTTTTAGTTTTCGCACCACAGCTTTTCAACCTATGCAAAAAATGATAATTTATTCATATATAAAACGCAAAGTAAGGCTTCTGGAATTTTGTCATAACTCACGAAATGGTAGGAGTAAAAATAAGGGATACATTGCAAATGATAACTTGGGATGTCCTTAATTCAAATCTGCAAAGGACTTGGCTGTGCGACTTTTAGTTTTCGCACCACAGCTTTTCAACCTATGCAAAAAATGATAATTTATTCATATATAAAACGCAAAGTAAGGCTTCTGGAATTTTGTCATAACTCACGAAATGGTAGGAGTAAAAATAAGGGATACATTGCAAATGATAACTTGGGATGTCCTTAATTCAAATCTGCAAAGAACTTGGCTGTGCGACTTTTAGTTTTCGCACCACAGCTTTTCAACCTATGCAAAAAATGATAATTTATTCATATATAAAACGCAAAGTAAGGCTTCTGGAATTTTGTCATAACTCACGAAATGGTAGGAGTAAAAATAAGGGATACAGTGCAAATGATAACTTGGGATGTCCTTAATTCAAATCTGCAAAGAACTTGGCTGTGCGACTTTTAGTTTTCGCACCACAGCTTTTCAACCTATGCAAAAAATGATAATTTATTCATATATAAAACGCAAAGTAAGGCTTCTGGAATTTTGTCATAACTCACGAAATGGTAGGAGTAAAAATAAGGGATACATTGCAAATGATAACTTGGGATGTCCTTAATTCAAATCTGCAAAGAACTTGGCTGTGCGACTTTTAGTTTTCGCACCACAGCTTTTCAACCTATGCAAAAAATGATAATTTATTCATATATAAAACGCAAAGTAAGGCTTCTGGAATTTTGTCATAACTCACGAAATGGTAGGAGTAAAAATAAGGGATACATTGCAAATGATAACTTGGGATGTCCTTAATTCAAATCTGCAAAGGACTTGGCTGTGCGACTTTTAGTTTTCGCACCACAGCTTTTCAACCTATGCAAAAAATGATAATTTATTCATATATAAAACGCAAAGTAAGGCTTCTGGAATTTTGTCATAACTCACGAAATGGTAGGAGTAAAAATAAGGGTTACATTGCAAATGATAACTTGGGATGTCCTTAATTCAAATCTGCAAAGAACTCGGCTGTGCGACTTTTAGTTTTCGCACCACAGCTTTTCAACCTATGCAAAAAATGATAATTTATTCATATATAAAACGCAAAGTAAGGCTTCTGGAATTTTGTCATAACTCACGAAATGGTAGGAGTAAAAAAAAAGGGAACATTGAAAATGATAACTTGGGATGTCCTTAATTCAAATCTGCAAAGAACTTGGCTGTGCGACTTTTAGTTTTCGCACCACAGCTTTTCAACCTATGCAAAAAATGATAATTTATTCATATATAAAACGCAAAGTAAGGCTTCTGGAATTTTGTCATAACTCACGAAATGGTAGGAGTAAAAATAAGGGATACATTGCAAATGATAACTTGGGATGTCCTTAATTCAAATCTGCAAAGAACTTGGCTTTGCGACTTTTAGTTTTCGCACCACAGCTTTTCAACCTATGCAAAAAATGATAATTTATTCATATATAAAACGCAAAGTAAGGCTTCTGGAATTTTGTCATAACTCACGAAATGGTAGGAGTAAAAATAAGGGATACATTGCAAATGATAACTTGGGATGTCCTTAATTCAAATCTGCAAAGAACTCGGCTGTGCGACTTTTAGTTTTCGCACCACAGCTTTTCAACCTATGCAAAAAATGATAATTTATTCATATATAAAACGCAAAGTAAGGCTTTTGGAATTTTGTCATAACTCACGAAATGGTAGGAGTAAAAATAAGGGATACATTGCAAATGATAACTTGGGATGTCCTTAATTCAAATCTGCAAAGAACTTGGCTGTGCGACTTTTAGTTTTCGCACCACAGCTTTTCAACCTATGCAAAAAATGATAATTTATTCATATATAAAACGCAAAGTAAGGCTTCTGGAATTTTGTCATAACTCACGAAATGGTAGGAGTAAAAATAAGGGATACATTGCAAATGATAACTTGGGATGTCCTTAATTCAAATCTGCAAAGAACTTGGCTGTGCGACTTTTAGTTTTCGCACCACAGCTTTTCAACCTATGCAAAAAATGATAATTTATTCATATATAAAACGCAAAGTAAGGCTTCTGGAATTTTGTCATAACTCACGAAATGGTAGGAGTAAAAATAAGGGATACATTGCAAATGATAACTTGGGATGTCCTTAATTCAAATCTGCAAAGAACTTGGCTGTGCGACTTTTAGTTTTCGCACCACAGCTTTTCAACCTATGCAAAAAATGATAATTTATTCATATATAAAACGCAAAGTAAGGCTTCTGGAATTTTGTCATAACTCACGAAATGGTAGGAGTAAAAATAAGGGATACATTGCAAATGATAACTTGGGATGTCCTTAATTCAAATCTGCAAAGAACTTGGCTGTGCGACTTTTAGTTTTCGCACCACAGCTTTTCAACCTATGCAAAAAATGATAATTTATTCATATATAAAACGCAAAGTAAGGCTTCTGGAATTTTGTCATAACTCACGAAATGGTAGGAGTAAAAATAAGGGATACATTGCAAATGATAACTTGGGATGTCCTTAATTCAAATCTGCAAAGGACTTGGCTGTGCGACTTTTAGTTTTCGCACCACAGCTTTTCAACCTATGCAAAAAATGATAATTTATTCATATATAAAACGCAAAGTAAGGCTTCTGGAATTTTGTCATAACTCACGAAATGGTAGGAGTAAAAATAAGGGATACATTGCAAATGATAACTTGGGATGTCCTTAATTCAAATCTGCAAAGAACTTGGCTGTGCGACTTTTAGTTTTCGCACCACAGCTTTTCAACCTATGCAAAAAATGATAATTTATTCATATATAAAACGCAAAGTAAGGCTTCTGGAATTTTGTCATAACTCACGAAATGGTAGGAGTAAAAATAAGGGATACATTGCAAATGATAACTTGGGATGTCCTTAATTCAAATCTGCAAAGAACTTGGCTGTGCGACTTTTAGTTTTCGCACCACAGCTTTTCAACCTATGCAAAAAATGATAATTTATTCATATATAAAACGCAAAGTAAGGCTTCTGGAATTTTGTCATAACTCACGAAATGGTAGGAGTAAAAATAAGGGATACATTGCAAATGATAACTTGGGATGTCCTTAATTCAAATCTGCAAAGGACTTGGCTGTGCGACTTTTAGTTTTTGCACCACAGCTTTTCAACCTATGCAAAAAATGATAATTTATTCATATATAAAACGCAAAGTAAGGCTTCTGGAATTTTGTCATAACTCACGAAATGGTAGGAGTAAAAATAAGGGATACATTGCAAATGATAACTTGGGATGTCCTTAATTCAAATCTGCAAAGAACTTGGCTGTGCGACTTTTAGTTTTCGCACCACAGCTTTTCAACCTATGCAAAAAATGATAACTTATTCATATATAAAACGCAAAGTAAGGCTTCTGGAATTTTGTCATAACTCACGAAATGGTAGGAGTAAAAATAAGGGATACATTGCAAATGATAACTTGGGATGTCCTTAATTCAAATCTGCAAAGAACTTGGCTGTGCGACTTTTAGTTTTCGCACCACAGCTTTTCAACCTATGCAAAAAATGATAATTTATTCATATATAAAACGCAAAGTAAGGCTTCTGGAATTTTGTCATAACTCACGAAATGGTAGGAGTAAAAATAAGGGATACATTGCAAATGATAACTTGGGATGTCCTTAATTCAAATCTGCAAAGAACTCGGCTGTGCGACTTTTAGTTTTCGCACCACAGCTTTTCAACCTATGCAAAAAATGATAATTTATTCATATATAAAACGCAAAGTAAGGCTTTTGGAATTTTGTCATAACTCACGAAATGATAGGAGTAAAAATAAGGGATACATTGCAAATGATAACTTGGGATGTCCTTAATTCAAATCTGCAAAGAACTTGGCTGTGCGACTTTTAGTTTTCGCACCACAGCTTTTCAACCTATGCAAAAAATGATAATTTATTCATATATAAAACGCAAAGTAAGGCTTCTGGAATTTTGTCATAACTCACGAAATGGTAGGAGTAAAAATAAGGGATACATTGCAAATGATAACTTGGGATGTCCTTAATTCAAATCTGCAAAGAACTTGGCTGTGCGACTTTTAGTTTTCGCACCACAGCTTTTCAACCTATGCAAAAAATGATAATTTATTCATATATAAAACGCAAAGTAAGGCTTCTGGAATTTTGTCATAACTCACGAAATGGTAGGAGTAAAAATAAGGGATACATTGCAAATGATAACTTGGGATGTCCTTAATTCAAATCTGCAAAGAACTTGGCTGTGCGACTTTTAGTTTTCGCACCACAGCTTTTCAACCTATGCAAAAAATGATAATTTATTCATATATAAAACGCAAAGTAAGGCTTCTGGAATTTTGTCATAACTCACGAAATGGTAGGAGTAAAAATAAGGGATACATTGCAAATGATAACTTGGGATGTCCTTAATTCAAATCTGCAAAGAACTTGGCTGTGCGACTTTTAGTTTTCGCACCACAGCTTTTCAACCTATGCAAAAAATGATAATTTATTCATATATAAAACGCAAAGTAAGGCTTCTGGAATTTTGTCATAACTCACGAAATGGTAGGAGTAAAAATAAGGGATACATTGCAAATGATAACTTGGGATGTCCTTAATTCAAATCTGCAAAGGACTTGGCTGTGCGACTTTTAGTTTTCGCACCACAGCTTTTCAACCTATGCAAAAAATGATAATTTATTCATATATAAAACGCAAAGTAAGGCTTCTGGAATTTTGTCATAACTCACGAAATGGTAGGAGTAAAAATAAGGGATACATTGCAAATGATAACTTGGGATGTCCTTCATTCAAATCTGCAAAGAACTTGGCTGTGCGACTTTTAGTTTTCGCACCACAGCTTTTCAACCTATGCAAAAAATGATAATTTATTCATATATAAAACGCAAAGTAAGGCTTCTGGAATTTTGTCATAACTCACGAAATGGTAGGAGTAAAAATAAGGGATACATTGCAAATGATAACTTGGGATGTCCTTAATTCAAATCTGCAAAGAACTTGGCTGTGCGACTTTTAGTTTTCGCACCACAGCTTTTCAACCTATGCAAAAAATGATAATTTATTCATATATAAAACGCAAAGTAAGGCTTCTGGAATTTTGTCATAACTCACGAAATGGTAGGAGTAAAAATAAGGGATACATTGCAAATGATAACTTGGGATGTCCTTAATTCAAATCTGCAAAGGACTTGGCTGTGCGACTTTTAGTTTTTGCACCACAGCTTTTCAACCTATGCAAAAAATGATAATTTATTCATATATAAAACGCTAAGTAAGGCTTCTGGAATTTTGTCATAACTCACGAAATGGTAGGAGTAAAAATAAGGGATACATTGCAAATGATAACTTGGGATGTCCTTAATTCAAATCTGCAAAGAACTTGGCTGTGCGACTTTTAGTTTTCGCACCACAGCTTTTCAACCTATGCAAAAAATGATAACTTATTCATATATAAAACGCAAAGTAAGGCTTCTGGAATTTTGTCATAACTCACGAAATGGTAGGAGTAAAAATAAGGGATACATTGCAAATGATAACTTGGGATGTCCTTAATTCAAATCTGCAAAGAACTTGGCTGTGCGACTTTTAGTTTTCGCACCACAGCTTTTCAACCTATGCAAAAAATGATAATTTATTCATATATAAAACGCAAAGTAAGGCTTCTGGAATTTTGTCATAACTCACGAAATGGTAGGAGTAAAAATAAGGGATACATTGCAAATGATAACTTGGGATGTCCTTAATTCAAATCTGCAAAGAACTTGGCTGTGCGACTTTTAGTTTTCGCACCACAGCTTTTCAACCTATGCAAAAAATGATAATTTATTCATATATAAAACGCAAAGTAAGGCTTCTGGAATTTTGTCATAACTCACGAAATGGTAGGAGTAAAAATAAGGGATACATTGCAAATGATAACTTGGGATGTCCTTAATTCAAATCTGCAAAGAACTTGGCTGTGCGACTTTTAGTTTTCGCACCACAGCTTTTCAACCTATGCAAAAAATGATAATTTATTCATATATAAAACGCAAAGTAAGGCTTCTGGAATTTTGTCATAACTCACGAAATGGTAGGAGTAAAAATAAGGGATACATTGCAAATGATAACTTGGGATGTCCTTAATTCAAATCTGCAAAGAACTTGGCTGTGCGACTTTTAGTTTTCGCACCACAGCTTTTCAACCTATGCAAAAAATGATAATTTATTCATATATAAAACGCAAAGTAAGGCTTCTGGAATTTTGTCATAACTCACGAAATGGTAGGAGTAAAAATAAGGGATACATTGCAAATGATAACTTGGGATGTCCTTAATTCAAATCTGCAAAGAACTTGGCTGTGCGACTTTTAGTTTTCGCACCACAGCTTTTCAACCTATGCAAAAAATGATAATTTATTCATATATAAAACGCAAAGTAAGGCTTCTGGAATTTTGTCATAACTCACGAAATGGTAGGAGTAAAAATAAGGGATACATTGCAAATGATAACTTGGGATGTCCTTAATTCAAATCTGCAAAGGACTTGGCTGTGCGACTTTTAGTTTTCGCACCACAGCTTTTCAACCTATGCAAAAAATGATAATTTATTCATATATAAAACGCAAAGTAAGGCTTCTGGAATTTTGTCATAACTCACGAAATGGTAGGAGTAAAAATAAGGGATACATTGCAAATGATAACTTGGGATGTCCTTAATTCAAATCTGCAAAGGACTTGGCTGTGCGACTTTTAGTTTTCGCACCACAGCTTTTCAACCTATGCAAAAATTGATAATTTATTCATATATAAAACGCAAAGTAAGGCTTCTGGAATTTTGTCATAACTCACGAAATGGTAGGAGTAAAAATAAGGGATACATTGCAAATGATAACTTGGGATGTCCTTAATTCAAATCTGCAAAGAACTTGGCTGTGCGACTTTTAGTTTTCGCACCACAGCTTTTCAACCTATGCAAAAAATGATAATTTATTCATATATAAAACGCAAAGTAAGGCTTCTGGAATTTTGTCATAACTCACGAAATGGTAGGAGTAAAAATAAGGGATACATTGCAAATGATAACTTGGGATGTCCTTAATTCAAATCTGCAAAGAACTTGGCTGTGCGACTTTTAGTTTTCGCACCACAGCTTTTCAACCTATGCAAAAAATGATAATTTATTCATATATAAGACGCAAAGTAAGGCTTCTGGAATTTTGTCATAACTCACGAAATGGTAGGAGTAAAAATAAGGGATACATTGCAAATGATAACTTGGGATGTCCTTAATTCAAATCTGCAAAGAACTTGGCTTTGCGACTTTTAGTTTTCGCACCACAGCTTTTCAACCTATGCAAAAAATGATAATTTATTCATATATAAAACGCAAAGTAAGGCTTCTGGAATTTTGTCATAACTCACGAAATGGTAGGAGTAAAAATAAGGGATACATTGCAAATGATAACTTGGGATGTCCTTAATTCAAATCTGCAAAGAACTCGGCTGTGCGACTTTTAGTTTTCGCACCACAGCTTTTCAACCTATGCAAAAAATGATAATTTATTCATATATAAAACGCAAAGTAAGGCTTTTGGAATTTTGTCATAACTCACGAAATGGTAGGAGTAAAAATAAGGGATACATTGCAAATGATAACTTGGGATGTCCTTAATTCAAATCTGCAAAGAACTTGGCTGTGCGACTTTTAGTTTTCGCACCACAGCTTTTCAACCTATGCAAAAAATGATAATTTATTCATATATAAAACGCAAAGTAAGGCTTCTGGAATTTTGTCATAACTCACGAAATGGTAGGAGTAAAAATAAGGGATACATTGCAAATGATAATTTGGGATGTCCTTAATTCAAATCTGCAAAGAACTTGGCTGTGCGACTTTTAGTTTTCGCACCACAGCTTTTCAACCTATGCAAAAAATGATAATTTATTCATATATAAAACGCAAAGTAAGGCTTCTGGAATTTTGTCATAACTCACGAAATGGTAGGAGTAAAAATAAGGGATACATTGCAAATGATAACTTGGGATGTCCTTAATTCAAATCTGCAAAGAACTTGGCTGTGCGACTTTTAGTTTTCGCACCACAGCTTTTCAACCTATGCAAAAAATGATAATTTATTCATATATAAAACGCAAAGTAAGGCTTCTGGAATTTTGTCATAACTCACGAAATGGTAGGAGTAAAAATAAGGGATACATTGCAAATGATAACTTGGGATGTCCTTAATTCAAATCTGCAAAGAACTTGGCTGTGCGACTTTTAGTTTTCGCACCACAGCTTTTCAACCTATGCAAAAAATGATAATTTATTCATATATAAAACGCAAAGTAAGGCTTCTGGAATTTTGTCATAACTCACGAAATGGTAGGAGTAAAAATAAGGGATACATTGCAAATGATAACTTGGGATGTCCTTAATTCAAATCTGCAAAGGACTTGGCTGTGCGACTTTTAGTTTTCGCACCACAGCTTTTCAACCTATGCAAAAAATGATAATTTATTCATATATAAAACGCAAAGTAAGGCTTCTGGAATTTTGTCATAACTCACGAAATGGTAGGAGTAAAAATAAGGGATACATTGCAAATGATAACTTGGGATGTCCTTAATTCAAATCTGCAAAGAACTTGGCTGTGCGACTTTTAGTTTTCGCACCACAGCTTTTCAACCTATGCAAAAAATGATAATTTATTCATATATAAAACGCAAAGTAAGGCTTCTGGAATTTTGTCATAACTCACGAAATGGTAGGAGTAAAAATAAGGGATACATTGCAAATGATAACTTGGGATGTCCTTAATTCAAATCTGCAAAGAACTTGGCTGTGCGACTTTTAGTTTTCGCACCACAGCTTTTCAACCTATGCAAAAAATGATAATTTATTCATATATAAAACGCAAAGTAAGGCTTCTGGAATTTTGTCATAACTCACGAAATGGTAGGAGTAAAAATAAGGGATACATTGCAAATGATAACTTGGGATGTCCTTAATTCAAATCTGCAAAGAACTTGGCTGTGCGACTTTTAGTTTTCGCACCACAGCTTTTCAACCTATGCAAAAAATGATAATTTATTCATATATAAAACGCAAAGTAAGGCTTCTGGAATTTTGTCATAACTCACGAAATGGTAGGAGTAAAAATAAGGGATACATTGCAAATGATAACTTGGGATGTCCTTAATTCAAATCTGCAAAGAACTTGGCTGTGCGACTTTTAGTTTTCGCACCACAGCTTTTCAACCTATGCAAAAAATGATAATTTATTCATATATAAAACGCAAAGTAAGGCTTCTGGAATTTTGTCATAACTCACGAAATGGTAGGAGTAAAAATAAGGGATACATTGCAAATGATAACTTGGGATGTCCTTAATTCAAATCTGCAAAGAACTTGGCTGTGCGACTTTTAGTTTTCGCACCACAGCTTTTCAACCTATGCAAAAAATGATAATTTATTCATATATAAAACGCAAAGTAAGGCTTCTGGAATTTTGTCATAACTCACGAAATGGTAGGAGTAAAAATAAGGGATACATTGCAAATGATAACTTGGGATGTCCTTAATTCAAATCTGCAAAGAACTTGGCTGTGCGACTTTTAGTTTTCGCACCACAGCTTTTCAACCTATGCAAAAAATGATAATTTATTCATATATAAAACGCAAAGTAAGGCTTCTGGAATTTTGTCATAACTCACGAAATGGTAGGAGTAAAAATAAGGGATACATTGCAAATGATAACTTGGGATGTCCTTAATTCAAATCTGCAAAGAACTTGGCTGTGCGACTTTTAGTTTTCGCACCACAGCTTTTCAACCTATGCAAAAAATGATAATTTATTCATATATAAAACGCAAAGTAAGGCTTCTGGAATTTTGTCATAACTCACGAAATGGTAGGAGTAAAAATAAGGGATACATTGCAAATGATAACTTGGGATGTCCTTAATTCAAATCTGCAAAGGACTTGGCTGTGCGACTTTTAGTTTTCGCACCACAGCTTTTCAACCTATGCAAAAAATGATAATTTATTCATATATAAAACGCAAAGTAAGGCTTCTGGAATTTTGTCATAACTCACGAAATGGTAGGAGTAAAAATAAGGGATACATTGCAAATGATAACTTGGGATGTCCTTAATTCAAATCTGCAAAGGACTTGGCTGTGCGACTTTTAGTTTTCGCACCACAGCTTTTCAACCTATGCAAAAAATGATAATTTATTCATATATAAAACGCAAAGTAAGGCTTCTGGAATTTTGTCATAACTCACGAAATGGTAGGAGTAAAAATAAGGGATACATTGCAAATGATAACTTGGGATGTCCTTAATTCAAATCTGCAAAGAACTTGGCTGTGCGACTTTTAGTTTTCGCACCACAGCTTTTCAACCTATGCAAAAAATGATAATTTATTCATATATAAAACGCAAAGTAAGGCTTCTGGAATTTTGTCATAACTCACGAAATGGTAGGAGTAAAAATAAGGGATACATTGCAAATGATAACTTGGGATGTCCTTAATTCAAATCTGCAAAGAACTTGGCTGTGCGACTTTTAGTTTTCGCACCACAGCTTTTCAACCTATGCAAAAAATGATAATTTATTCATATATAAGACGCAAAGTAAGGCTTCTGGAATTTTGTCATAACTCACGAAATGGTAGGAGTAAAAATAAGGACTACATTGCAAATGATAACTTGGGATGTCCTTAATTCAAATCTGCAAAGAACTTGGCTTTGCGACTTTTAGTTTTCGCACCACAGCTTTTCAACCTATGCAAAAAATGATAATTTATTCATATATAAAACGCAAAGTAAGGCTTCTGGAATTTTGTCATAACTCACGAAATGGTAGGAGTAAAAATAAGGGATACATTGCAAATGATAACTTGGGATGTCCTTAATTCAAATCTGCAAAGAACTCGGCTGTGCGACTTTTAGTTTTCGCACCACAGCTTTTCAACCTATGCAAAAAATGATAATTTATTCATATATAAAACGCAAAGTAAGGCTTTTGGAATTTTGTCATAACTCACGAAATGGTAGGAGTAAAAATAAGGGATACATTGCAAATGATAACTTGGGATGTCCTTAATTCAAATCTGCAAAGAACTTGGCTGTGCGACTTTTAGTTTTCGCACCACAGCTTTTCAACCTATGCAAAAAATGATAATTTATTCATATATAAAACGCAAAGTAAGGCTTCTGGAATTTTGTCATAACTCACGAAATGGTAGGAGTAAAAATAAGGGATACATTGCAAATGATAACTTGGGATGTCCTTAATTCAAATCTGCAAAGAACTTGGCTGTGCGACTTTTAGTTTTCGCACCACAGCTTTTCAACCTATGCAAAAAATGATAATTTATTCATATATAAAACGCAAAGTAAGGCTTCTGGAATTTTGTCATAACTCACGAAATGGTAGGAGTAAAAATAAGGGATACATTGCAAATGATAACTTGGGATGTCCTTAATTCAAATCTGCAAAGAACTTGGCTGTGCGACTTTTAGTTTTCGCACCACAGCTTTTCAACCTATGCAAAAAATGATAATTTATTCATATATAAAACGCAAAGTAAGGCTTCTGGAATTTTGTCATAACTCATGAAATGGTAGGAGTAAAAATAAGGGATACATTGCAAATGATAACTTGGGATGTCCTTAATTCAAATCTGCAAAGAACTTGGCTGTGCGACTTTTAGTTTTCGCACCACAGCTTTTCAACCTATGCAAAAAATGATAATTTATTCATATATAAAACGCAAAGTAAGGCTTCTGGAATTTTGTCATAACTCACGAAATGGTAGGAGTAAAAATAAGGGATACATTGCAAATGATAACTTGGGATGTCCTTAATTCAAATCTGCAAAGGACTTGGCTGTGCGACTTTTAGTTTTCGCACCACAGCTTTTCAACCTATGCAAAAAATGATAATTTATTCATATATAAAACGCAAAGTAAGGCTTCTGGAATTTTGTCATAACTCACGAAATGGTAGGAGTAAAAATAAGGGATACATTGCAAATGATAACTTGGGATGTCCTTAATTCAAATCTGCAAAGAACTTGGCTGTGCGACTTTTAGTTTTCGCACCACAGCTTTTCAACCTATGCAAAAAATGATAATTTATTCATATATAAAACGCAAAGTAAGGCTTCTGGAATTTTGTCATAACTCACGAAATGGTAGGAGTAAAAATAAGGGATACATTGCAAATGATAACTTGGGATGTCCTTAATTCAAATCTGCAAAGAACTTGGCTGTGCGACTTTTAGTTTTCGCACCACAGCTTTTCAACCTATGCAAAAAATGATAATTTATTCATATATAAAACGCAAAGTAAGGCTTCTGGAATTTTGTCATAACTCACGAAATGGTAGGAGTAAAAATAAGGGATACATTGCAAATGATAACTTGGGATGTCCTTAATTCAAATCTGCAAAGAACTTGGCTGTGCGACTTTTAGTTTTCGCACCACAGCTTTTCAACCTATGCAAAAAATGATAATTTATTCATATATAAAACGCAAAGTAAGGCTTCTGGAATTTTGTCATAACTCACGAAATGGTAGGAGTAAAAATAAGGGATACATTGCAAATGATAACTTGGGATGTCCTTAATTCAAATCTGCAAAGAACTTGGCTGTGCGACTTTTAGTTTTCGCACCACAGCTTTTCAACCTATGCAAAAAATGATAACTTATTCATATATAAAACGCAAAGTAAGGCTTCTGGAATTTTGTCATAACTCACGAAATGGTAGGAGTAAAAATAAGGGATACATTGCAAATGATAACTTGGGATGTCCTTAATTCAAATCTGCAAAGAACTTGGCTGTGCGACTTTTAGTTTTCGCACCACAGCTTTTCAACCTATGCAAAAAATGATAATTTATTCATATATAAAACGCAAAGTAAGGCTTCTGGAATTTTGTCATAACTCACGAAATGGTAGGAGTAAAAATAAGGGATACATTGCAAATGATAACTTGGGATGTCCTTAATTCAAATCTGCAAAGAACTTGGCTGTGCGACTTTTAGTTTTCGCACCACAGCTTTTCAACCTATGCAAAAAATGATAATTTATTCATATATAAAACGCAAAGTAAGGCTTCTGGAATTTTGTCATAACTCACGAAATGGTAGGAGTAAAAATAAGGGATACATTGCAAATGATAACTTGGGATGTCCTTAATTCAAATCTGCAAAGAACTTGGCTGTGCGACTTTTAGTTTTCGCACCACAGCTTTTCAACCTATGCAAAAAATGATAATTTATTCATATATAAAACGCAAAGTAAGGCTTCTGGAATTTTGTCATAACTCACGAAATGGTAGGAGTAAAAATAAGGGATACATTGCAAATGATAACTTGGGATGTCCTTAATTCAAATCTGCAAAGAACTTGGCTGTGCGACTTTTAGTTTTCGCACCACAGCTTTTCAACCTATGCAAAAAATGATAATTTATTCATATATAAAACGCAAAGTAAGGCTTCTGGAAGTTTGTCATAACTCGCGAAATGGTAGGAGTAAAAATAAGGGATACATTGCAAATGATAACTTGGGATGTCCTTAATTCAAATCTGCAAAGAACTTGGCTGTGCGACTTTTAGTTTTCGCACCACAGCTTTTCAACCTATGCAAAAAATGATAATTTATTCATATATAAAACGCAAAGTAAGGCTTCTGGAATTTTGTCATAACTCACGAAATGGTAGGAGTAAAAATAAGGGATACATTGCAAATGATAACTTGGGATGTCCTTAATTCAAATCTGCAAAGAACTTGGCTGTGCGACTTTTAGTTTTCGCACCACAGCTTTTCAACCTATGCAAAAAATGATAATTTATTCATATATAAAACGCAAAGTAAGGCTTCTGGAATTTTGTCATAACTCACGAAATGGTAGGAGTAAAAATAAGGGATACATTGCAAATGATAACTTGGGATGTCCTTAATTCAAATCTGCAAAGAACTTGGCTGTGCGACTTTTAGTTTTCGCACCACAGCTTTTCAACCTATGCAAAAAATGATAATTTATTCATATATAAAACGCAAAGTAAGGCTTCTGGAATTTTGTCATAACTCACGAAATGGTAGGAGTAAAAATAAGGGATACATTGCAAATGATAACTTGGGATGTCCTTAATTCAAATCTGCAAAGGACTTGGCTGTGCGACTTTTAGTTTTCGCACCACAGCTTTTCAACCTATGCAAAAAATGATAATTTATTCATATATAAAACGCAAAGTAAGGCTTCTGGAATTTTGTCATAACTCACGAAATGGTAGGAGTAAAAATAAGGGATACATTGCAAATGATAACTTGGGATGTCCTTAATTCAAATCTGCAAAGAACTTGGCTGTGCGACTTTTAGTTTTCGCACCACAGCTTTTCAACCTATGCAAAAAATGATAATTTATTCATATATAAAACGCAAAGTAAGGCTTCTGGAATTTTGTCATAACTCACGAAATGGTAGGAGTAAAAATAAGGGATACATTGCAAATGATAACTTGGGATGTCCTTAATTCAAATCTGCAAAGAACTTGGCTGTGCGACTTTTAGTTTTCGCACCACAGCTTTTCAACCTATGCAAAAAATGATAACTTATTCATATATAAAACGCAAAGTAAGGCTTCTGGAATTTTGTCATAACTCACGAAATGGTAGGAGTAAAAATAAGGGATACATTGCAAATGATAACTTGGGATGTCCTTAATTCAAATCTGCAAAGAACTTGGCTGTGCGACTTTTAGTTTTCGCACCACAGCTTTTCAACCTATGCAAAAAATGATAATTTATTCATATATAAAACGCAAAGTAAGGCTTCTGGAATTTTGTCATAACTCACGAAATGGTAGGAGTAAAAATAAGGGTTACATTGCAAATGATAACTTGGGATGTCCTTAATTCAAATCTGCAAAGAACTCGGCTGTGCGACTTTTAGTTTTCGCACCACAGCTTTTCAACCTATGCAAAAAATGATAATTTATTCATATATAAAACGCAAAGTAAGGCTTCTGGAATTTTGTCATAACTCACGAAATGGTAGGAGTAAAAAAAAAGGGAACATTGAAAATGATAACTTGGGATGTCCTTAATTCAAATCTGCAAAGAACTTGGCTGTGCGACTTTTAGTTTTCGCACCACAGCTTTTCAACCTATGCAAAAAATGATAATTTATTCATATATAAAACGCAAAGTAAGGCTTCTGGAATTTTGTCATAACTCACGAAATGGTAGGAGTAAAAAAAAAGGGAACATTGAAAATGATAACTTGGGATGTCCTTAATTCAAATCTGCAAAGAACTTGGCTGTGCGACTTTTAGTTTTCGCACCACAGCTTTTCAACCTATGCAAAAAATGATAATTTATTCATATATAAAACGCAAAGTAAGGCTTCTGGAATTTTGTCATAACTCACGAAATGGTAGGAGTAAAAATAAGGGATACATTGCAAATGATAACTTGGGATGTCCTTAATTCAAATCTGCAAAGAACTTGGCTGTGCGACTTTTAGTTTTCGCACCACAGCTTTTCAACCTATGCAAAAAATGATAATTTATTCATATATAAAACGCAAAGTAAGGCTTCTGGAATTTTGTCATAACTCACGAAATGGTAGGAGTAAAAATAAGGGATACATTGCAAATGATACCTTGGGATGTCCTTAATTCAAATCTGCAAAGAACTTGGCTGTGCGACTTTTAGTTTTCGCACCACAGCTTTTCAACCTATGCAAAAAATGATAATTTATTCATATATAAAACGCAAAGTAAGGCTTCTGGAATTTTGTCATAACTCACGAAATGGTAGGAGTAAAAATAAGGGATACATTGCAAATGATAACTTGGGATGTCCTTAATTCAAATCTGCAAAGAACTTGGCTGTGCGACTTTTAGTTTTCGCACCACAGCTTTTCAACCTATGCAAAAAATGATAACTTATTCATATATAAAACGCAAAGTAAGGCTTCTGGAATTTTGTCATAACTCACGAAATGGTAGGAGTAAAAATAAGGGATACATTGCAAATGATAACTTGGGATGTCCTTAATTCAAATCTGCAAAGAACTTGGCTTTGCGACTTTTAGTTTTCGCACCACAGCTTTTCAACCTATGCAAAAAATGATAATTTATTCATATATAAAACGCAAAGTAAGGCTTCTGGAATTTTGTCATAACTCACGAAATGGTAGGAGTAAAAATAAGGGATACATTGCAAATGATAACTTGGGATGTCCTTAATTCAAATCTGCAAAGAACTTGGCTGTGCGACTTTTAGTTTTCGCACCACAGCTTTTCAACCTATGCAAAAAATGATAATTTATTCATATATAAAACGCAAAGTAAGGCTTCTGGAATTTTGTCATAACTCACGAAATGGTAGGAGTAAAAAAAAAGGGAACATTGAAAATGATAACTTGGGATGTCCTTAATTCAAATCTGCAAAGAACTTGGCTGTGCGACTTTTAGTTTTCGCACCACAGCTTTTCAACCTATGCAAAAAATGATAATTTATTCATATATAAAACGCAAAGTAAGGCTTCTGGAATTTTGTCATAACTCACGAAATGGTAGGAGTAAAAATAAGGGATACATTGCAAATGATAACTTGGGATGTCCTTAATTCAAATCTGCAAAGAACTTGGCTGTGCGACTTTTAGTTTTTGCACCACAGCTTTTCAACCTATGCAAAAAATGATAATTTATTCATATATAAAACGCAAAGTAAGGCTTCTGGAATTTTGTCATAACTCACGAAATGGTAGGAGTAAAAATAAGGGATACATTGCAAATGATAACTTGGGATGTCCTTAATTCAAATCTGCAAAGAACTTGGCTGTGCGACTTTTAGTTTTCGCACCACAGCTTTTCAACCTATGCAAAAAATGATAATTTATTCATATATAAAACGCAAAGTAAGGCTTCTGGAATTTTGTCATAACTCACGAAATGGTAGGAGTAAAAATAAGGGATACATTGCAAATGATAACTTGGGATGTCCTTAATTCAAATCTGCAAAGAACTTGGCTGTGCGACTTTTAGTTTTCGCACCACAGCTTTTCAACCTATGCAAAAAATGATAACTTATTCATATATAAAACGCAAAGTAAGGCTTCTGGAATTTTGTCATAACTCACGAAATGGTAGGAGTAAAAATAAGGGATACATTGCAAATGATAACTTGGGATGTCCTTAATTCAAATCTGCAAAGAACTTGGCTGTGCGACTTTTAGTTTTCGCACCACAGCTTTTCAACCTATGCAAAAAATGATAATTTATTCATATATAAAACGCAAAGTAAGGCTTCTGGAATTTTGTCATAACTCACGAAATGGTAGGAGTAAAAATAAGGGATACATTGCAAATGATAACTTGGGATGTCCTTAATTCAAATCTGCAAAGAACTTGGCTGTGCGACTTTTAGTTTTCGCACCACAGCTTTTCAACCTATGCAAAAAATGATAATTTATTCATATATAAGACGCAAAGTAAGGCTTCTGGAATTTTGTCATAACTCACGAAATGGTAGGAGTAAAAATAAGGGATACATTGCAAATGATAACTTGGGATGTCCTTAATTCAAATCTGCAAAGAACTTGGCTGTGCGACTTTTAGTTTTCGCACCACAGCTTTTCAACCTATGCAAAAAATGATAATTTATTCATATATAAGACGCAAAGTAAGGCTTCTGGAATTTTGTCATAACTCACGAAATGGTAGGAGTAAAAATAAGGGATACATTGCAAATGATAACTTGGGATGTCCTTAATTCAAATCTGCAAAGGACTTGGCTGTGCGACTTTTAGTTTTCGCACCACAGCTTTTCAACCTATGCAAAAAATGATAATTTATTCATATATAAAACGCAAAGTAAGGCTTCTGGAATTTTGTCATAACTCACGAAATGGTAGGAGTAAAAATAAGGGATACATTGCAAATGATAACTTGGGATGTCCTTAATTCAAATCTGCAAAGAACTTGGCTTTGCGACTTTTAGTTTTCGCACCACAGCTTTTCAACCTATGCAAAAAATGATAATTTATTCATATATAAAACGCAAAGTAAGGCTTCTGGAATTTTGTCATAAATCACGAAATGGTAGGAGTAAAAATAAGGGATACATTGCAAATGATAACTTGGGATGTCCTTAATTCAAATCTGCAAAGAACTTGGCTGTGCGACTTTTAGTTTTCGCACCACAGCTTTTCAACCTATGCAAAAAATGATAATTTATTCATATATAAAACGCAAAGTAAGGCTTCTGGAATTTTGTCATAACTCACGAAATGGTAGGAGTAAAAATAAGGGATACATTGCAAATGATAACTTGGGATGTCCTTAATTCAAATCTGCAAAGAACTTGGCTGTGCGACTTTTAGTTTTCGCACCACAGCTTTTCAACCTATGCAAAAAATGATAATTTATTCATATATAAAACGCAAAGTAAGGCTTCTGGAATTTTGTCATAACTCACGAAATGGTAGGAGTAAAAATAAGGGATACATTGCAAATGATAACTTGGGATGTCCTTAATTCAAATCTGCAAAGAACTTGGCTGTGCGACTTTTAGTTTTCGCACCACAGCTTTTCAACCTATGCAAAAAATGATAATTTATTCATATATAAAACGCAAAGTAAGGCTTCTGGAATTTTGTCATAACTCACGAAATGGTAGGAGTAAAAATAAGGGATACATTGCAAATGATAACTTGGGATGTCCTTAATTCAAATCTGCAAAGGACTTGGCTGTGCGACTTTTAGTTTTCGCACCACAGCTTTTCAACCTATGCAAAAAATGATAATTTATTCATATATAAAACGCAAAGTAAGGCTTCTGGAATTTTGTCATAACTCACGAAATGGCAGGAGTAAAAATAAGGGATACATTGCAAATGATAACTTGGGATGTCCTTAATTCAAATCTGCAAAGAACTTGGCTGTGCGACTTTTAGTTTTCGCACCACAGCTTTTCAACCTATGCAAAAAATGATAATTTATTCATATATAAAACGCAAAGTAAGGCTTCTGGAATTTTGTCATAACTCACGAAATGGTAGGAGTAAAAATAAGGGATACATTGCAAATGATAACTTGGGATGTCCTTAATTCAAATCTGCAAAGAACTTGGCTGTGCGACTTTTAGTTTTCGCACCACAGCTTTTCAACCTATGCAAAAAATGATAATTTATTCATATATAAAACGCAAAGTAAGGCTTCTGGAATTTTGTCATAACTCACGAAATGGTAGGAGTAAAAATAAGGGATACATTGCAAATGATAACTTGGGATGTCCTTAATTCAAATCTGCAAAGAACTTGGCTGTGCGACTTTTAGTTTTCGCACCACAGCTTTTCAACCTATGCAAAAAATGATAATTTATTCATATATAAAACGCAAAGTAAGGCTTCTGGAATTTTGTCATAACTCACGAAATGGTAGGAGTAAAAATAAGGGATACATTGCAAATGATAACTTGGGATGTCCTTAATTCAAATCTGCAAAGAACTTGGCTGTGCGACTTTTAGTTTTCGCACCACAGCTTTTCAACCTATGCAAAAAATGATAATTTATTCATATATAAGACGCAAAGTAAGGCTTCTGGAATTTTGTCATAACTCACGAAATGGTAGGAGTAAAAATAAGGGATACATTGCAAATGATAACTTGGGATGTCCTTAATTCAAATCTGCAAAGAACTTGGCTGTGCGACTTTTAGTTTTCGCACCACAGCTTTTCAACCTATGCAAAAAATGATAATTTATTCATATATAAGACGCAAAGTAAGGCTTCTGGAATTTTGTCATAACTCACGAAATGGTAGGAGTAAAAATAAGGGATACATTGCAAATGATAACTTGGGATGTCCTTAATTCAAATCTGCAAAGGACTTGGCTGTGCGACTTTTAGTTTTCGCACCACAGCTTTTCAACCTATGCAAAAAATGATAATTTATTCATATATAAAACGCAAAGTAAGGCTTCTGGAATTTTGTCATAACTCACGAAATGGTAGGAGTAAAAATAAGGGATACATTGCAAATGATAACTTGGGATGTCCTTAATTCAAATCTGCAAAGAACTTGGCTTTGCGACTTTTAGTTTTCGCACCACAGCTTTTCAACCTATGCAAAAAATGATAATTTATTCATATATAAAACGCAAAGTAAGGCTTCTGGAATTTTGTCATAAATCACGAAATGGTAGGAGTAAAAATAAGGGATACATTGCAAATGATAACTTGGGATGTCCTTAATTCAAATCTGCAAAGAACTTGGCTGTGCGACTTTTAGTTTTCGCACCACAGCTTTTCAACCTATGCAAAAAATGATAATTTATTCATATATAAAACGCAAAGTAAGGCTTCTGGAATTTTGTCATAACTCACGAAATGGTAGGAGTAAAAATAAGGGATACATTGCAAATGATAACTTGGGATGTCCTTAATTCAAATCTGCAAAGAACTTGGCTGTGCGACTTTTAGTTTTCGCACCACAGCTTTTCAACCTATGCAAAAAATGATAATTTATTCATATATAAAACGCAAAGTAAGGCTTCTGGAATTTTGTCATAACTCACGAAATGGTAGGAGTAAAAATAAGGGATACATTGCAAATGATAACTTGGGATGTCCTTAATTCAAATCTGCAAAGAACTTGGCTGTGCGACTTTTAGTTTTCGCACCACAGCTTTTCAACCTATGCAAAAAATGATAATTTATTCATATATAAAACGCAAAGTAAGGCTTCTGGAATTTTGTCATAACTCACGAAATGGTAGGAGTAAAAATAAGGGATACATTGCAAATGATAACTTGGGATGTCCTTAATTCAAATCTGCAAAGGACTTGGCTGTGCGACTTTTAGTTTTCGCACCACAGCTTTTCAACCTATGCAAAAAATGATAATTTATTCATATATAAAACGCAAAGTAAGGCTTCTGGAATTTTGTCATAACTCACGAAATGGTAGGAGTAAAAATAAGGGATACATTGCAAATGATAACTTGGGATGTCCTTAATTCAAATCTGCAAAGAACTTGGCTGTGCGACTTTTAGTTTTCGCACCACAGCTTTTCAACCTATGCAAAAAATGATAATTTATTCATATATAAAACGCAAAGTAAGGCTTCTGGAATTTTGTCATAACTCACGAAATGGTAGGAGTAAAAATAAGGGATACATTGCAAATGATAACTTGGGATGTCCTTAATTCAAATCTGCAAAGAACTTGGCTGTGCGACTTTTAGTTTTCGCACCACAGCTTTTCAACCTATGCAAAAAATGATAATTTATTCATATATAAAACGCAAAGTAAGGCTTCTGGAATTTTGTCATAACTCACGAAATGGTAGGAGTAAAAATAAGGGATACATTGCAAATGATAACTTGGGATGTCCTTAATTCAAATCTGCAAAGAACTTGGCTGTGCGACTTTTAGTTTTCGCACCACAGCTTTTCAACCTATGCAAAAAATGATAATTTATTCATATATAAAACGCAAAGTAAGGCTTCTGGAATTTTGTCATAACTCACGAAATGGTAGGAGTAAAAATAAGGGATACATTGCAAATGATAACTTGGGATGTCCTTAATTCAAATCTGCAAAGAACTTGGCTGTGCGACTTTTAGTTTTCGCACCACAGCTTTTCAACCTATGCAAAAAATGATAATTTATTCATATATAAAACGCAAAGTAAGGCTTCTGGAATTTTGTCATAACTCACGAAATGGTAGGAGTAAAAATAAGGGATACATTGCAAATGATAACTTGGGATGTCCTTAATTCAAATCTGCAAAGGACTTGGCTGTGCGACTTTTAGTTTTTGCACCACAGCTTTTCAACCTATGCAAAAAATGATAATTTATTCATATATAAAACGCAAAGTAAGGCTTCTGGAATTTTGTCATAACTCACGAAATGGTAGGAGTAAAAATAAGGGATACATTGCAAATGATAACTTGGGATGTCCTTAATTCAAATCTGCAAAGAACTTGGCTGTGCGACTTTTAGTTTTCGCACCACAGCTTTTCAACCTATGCAAAAAATGATAATTTATTCATATATAAAACGCAAAGTAAGGCTTCTGGAATTTTGTCATAACTCACGAAATGGTAGGAGTAAAAATAAGGGATACATTGCAAATGATAACTTGGGATGTCCTTAATTCAAATCTGCAAAGAACTTGGCTGTGCGACTTTTAGTTTTCGCACCACAGCTTTTCAACCTATGCAAAAAATGATAATTTATTCATATATAAAACGCAAAGTAAGGCTTCTGGAATTTTGTCATAACTCACGAAATGGTAGGAGTAAAAATAAGGGATACATTGCAAATGATAACTTGGGATGTCCTTAATTCAAATCTGCAAAGAACTTGGCTGTGCGACTTTTAGTTTTCGCACCACAGCTTTTCAACCTATGCAAAAAATGATAATTTATTCATATATAAAACGCAAAGTAAGGCTTCTGGAATTTTGTCATAACTCACGAAATGGTAGGAGTAAAAATAAGGGATACATTGCAAATGATAACTTGGGATGTCCTTAATTCAAATCTGCAAAGAACTTGGCTGTGCGACTTTTAGTTTTTGCACCACAGCTTTTCAACCTATGCAAAAAATGATAATTTATTCATATATAAAACGCAAAGTAAGGCTTCTGGAATTTTGTCATAACTCACGAAATGGTAGGAGTAAAAATAAGGGATACATTGCAAATGATAACTTGGGATGTCCTTAATTCAAATCTGCAAAGAACTTGGCTGTGCGACTTTTAGTTTTCGCACCACAGCTTTTCAACCTATGCAAAAAATGATAATTTATTCATATATAAAACGCAAAGTAAGGCTTCTGGAATTTTGTCATAACTCACGAAAT
>CAKOBA010000076.1:0-29127 GCA_932526495.1 Bombylius major
ACTTGGGATGTCCTTAATTCAAATCTGCAAAGAACTTGGCTTTGCGACTTTTAGTTTTCGCACCACAGCTTTTCAACCTATGCAAAAAATGATAATTTATTCATATATAAAACGCAAAGTAAGGCTTCTGGAATTTTGTCATAACTCACGAAATGGTAGGAGTAAAAATAAGGGATACATTGCAAATGATAACTTGGGATGTCCTTAATTCAAATCTGCAAAGGACTTGGCTGTGCGACTTTTAGTTTTCGCACCACAGCTTTTCAACCTATGCAAAAAATGATAATTTATTCATATATAAAACGCAAAGTAAGGCTTCTGGAATTTTGTCATAACTCACGAAATGGTAGGAGTAAAAATAAGGGATACATTGCAAATGATAACTTGGGATGTCCTTATTTCAAATCTGCAAAGGACTTGGCTGTGCGACTTTTAGTTTTCGCACCACAGCTTTTCAACCTATGCAAAAAATGATAATTTATTCATATATAAAACGCAAAGTAAGCTTCTGGAATTTTGTCATAACTCACGAAATGGTAGGAGTAAAAATAAGGGATACATTGCAAATGATAACTTGGGATGTCCTTAATTCAAATCTGCAAAGAACTTGGCTGTGCGACTTTTAGTTTTCGCACCACAGCTTTTCAACCTATGCAAAAAATGATAATTTATTCATATATAAAACGCAAAGTAAGGCTTCTGGAATTTGTCATAACTCACGAAATGGTAGGAGTAAAAATAAGGGATACATTGCAAATGATAACTTGGGATGTCCTTAATTCAAATCTGCAAAGGACTTGGCTGTGCGACTTTTAGTTTTTGCACCACAGCTTTTCAACCTATGCAAAAAATGATAATTTATTCATATATAAAACGCAAAGTAAGGCTTCTGGAATTTTGTCATAACTCACGAAATGGTAGGAGTAAAAATAAGGGATACATTGCAAATGATAACTTGGGATGTCCTTAATTCAAATCTGCAAAGAACTTGGCTGTGCGACTTTAGTTTTCGCACCACAGCTTTTCAACCTATGCAAAAAATGATAATTTATTCATATATAAAACGCAAAGTAAGGCTTCTGGAATTTTGTCATAACTCACGAAATGGTAGGAGTAAAAATAAGGGATACATTGCAAATGATAACTTGGGATGTCCTTAATTCAAATCTGCAAAGAACTTGGCTGTGCGACTTTTAGTTTTCGCACCACAGCTTTTCAACCTATGCAAAAAATGATAATTTATTCATATATAAAACGCAAAGTAAGGCTTCTGGAATTTTGTCATAACTCACGAAATGGTAGGAGTAAAAATAAGGGATACATTGCAAATGATAACTTGGGATGTCTAATTCAAATCTGCAAAGGACTTGGCTGTGCGACTTTTAGTTTTCGCACCACAGCTTTTCAACCTATGCAAAAAATGATAATTTATTCATATATAAAACGCAAAGTAAGGCTTCTGGAATTTTGTCATAACTCACGAAATGGTAGGAGTAAAAATAAGGGATACATTGCAAATGATAACTTGGGATGTCCTTAATTCAAATCTGCAAAGAACTTGGCTGTGCGACTTTAGTTTTCGCACCACAGCTTTTCAACCTATGCAAAAAATGATAATTTATTCATATATAAAACGCAAAGTAAGGCTTCTGGAATTTTGTCATAACTCACGAAATGGTAGGAGTAAAAATAAGGGATACATTGCAAATGATAACTTGGGATGTCCTTAATTCAAATCTGCAAAGAACTTGGCTGTGCGACCTTTTAGTTTTCGCACCACAGCTTTTCAACCTATGCAAAAAATGATAATTTATTCATATATAAAACGCAAAGTAAGGCTTCTGGAATTTTGTCATAACTCACGAAATGGTAGGAGTAAAAATAAGGGATACATTGCAAATGATAACTTGGGATGTCCTTAATTCAAATCTGCAAAGGACTTGGCTGTGCGACTTTTAGTTTTTGCACCACAGCTTTTCAACCTATGCAAAAAATGATAATTTATTCATATATAAAACGCAAAGTAAGGCTTCTGGAATTTTGTCATAACTCACGAAATGGTAGGAGTAAAAATAAGGGATACATTGCAAATGATAACTTGGGATGTCCTTAATTCAAATCTGCAAAGAACTTGGCTGTGCGACTTTTAGTTTTCGCACCACAGCTTTTCAACCTATGCAAAAAATGATAACTTATTCATATATAAAACGCAAAGTAAGGCTTCTGGAATTTTGTCATAACTCACGAAATGGTAGGAGTAAAAATAAGGGATACATTGCAAATGATAACTTGGGATGTCCTTAATTCAAATCTGCAAAGAACTTGGCTGTGCGACTTTTAGTTTTCGCACCACAGCTTTTCAACCTATGCAAAAAATGATAATTATTCATATATAAAACGCAAAGTAAGGCTTCTGGAATTTTGTCATAACTCACGAAATGGTAGGAGTAAAAATAAGGGATACATTGCAAATGATAACTTGGGATGTCCTTAATTCAAATCTGCAAAGAACTTGGCTGTGCGACTTTTAGTTTTCGCACCACAGCTTTTCAACCTATGCAAAAAATGATAATTTATTCATATATAAAACGCAAAGTAAGGCTTCTGGAATTTTGTCATAACTCACGAAATGGTAGGAGTAAAAATAAGGGATACATTGCAAATGATAACTTGGGATGTCCTTAATTCAAATCTGCAAAGAACTTGGCTGTGCGACTTTTAGTTTTCGCACCACAGCTTTTCAACCTATGCAAAAAATGATAATTTATTCATATATAAAACGCAAAGTAAGGCTTCTGGAATTTTGTCATAACTCACGAAATGGTAGGAGTAAAAATAAGGGATACATTGCAAATGATAACTTGGGATGTCCTTAATTCAAATCTGCAAAGAACTTGGCTGTGCGACTTTTAGTTTTCGCACCACAGCTTTTCAACCTATGCAAAAAATGATAATTTATTCATATATAAAACGCAAAGTAAGGCTTCTGGAATTTTGTCATAACTCACGAAATGGTAGGAGTAAAAATAAGGGATACATTGCAAATGATAACTTGGGATGTCCTTAATTCAAATCTGCAAAGAACTTGGCTTTGCGACTTTTAGTTTTCGCACCACAGCTTTTCAACCTATGCAAAAAATGATAATTTATTCATATATAAAACGCAAAGTAAGGCTTCTGGAATTTTGTCATAACTCACGAAATGGTAGGAGTAAAAATAAGGGATACATTGCAAATGATAACTTGGGATGTCCTTAATTCAAATCTGCAAAGGACTTGGCTGTGCGACTTTTAGTTTTCGCACCACAGCTTTTCAACCTATGCAAAAAATGATAATTTATTCATATATAAAACGCAAAGTAAGGCTTCTGGAATTTTGTCATAACTCACGAAATGGTAGGAGTAAAAATAAGGGATACATTGCAAATGATAACTTGGGATGTCCTTAATTCAAATCTGCAAAGGACTTGGCTGTGCGACTTTTAGTTTTCGCACCACAGCTTTTCAACCTATGCAAAAAATGATAATTTATTCATATATAAAACGCAAAGTAAGGCTTCTGGAATTTTGTCATAACTCACGAAATGGTAGGAGTAAAAATAAGGGATACATTGCAAATGATAACTTGGGATGTCCTTAATTCAAATCTGCAAAGAACTTGGCTGTGCGACTTTTAGTTTTCGCACCACAGCTTTTCAACCTATGCAAAAAATGATAATTTATTCATATATAAAACGCAAAGTAAGGCTTCTGGAATTTTGTCATAACTCACGAAATGGTAGGAGTAAAAATAAGGGATACATTGCAAATGATAACTTGGGATGTCCTTAATTCAAATCTGCAAAGAACTTGGCTGTGCGACTTTTAGTTTTCGCACCACAGCTTTTCAACCTATGCAAAAAATGATAATTTATTCATATATAAAACGCAAAGTAAGGCTTCTGGAATTTTGTCATAACTCACGAAATGGTAGGAGTAAAAATAAGGGATACATTGCAAATGATAACTTGGGATGTCCTTAATTCAAATCTGCAAAGGACTTGGCTGTGCGACTTTTAGTTTTTGCACCACAGCTTTTCAACCTATGCAAAAAATGATAATTTATTCATATATAAAACGCAAAGTAAGGCTTCTGGAATTTTGTCATAACTCACGAAATGGTAGGAGTAAAAATAAGGGATACATTGCAAATGATAACTTGGGATGTCCTTAATTCAAATCTGCAAAGAACTTGGCTGTGCGACTTTTAGTTTTCGCACCACAGCTTTTCAACCTATGCAAAAAATGATAATTTATTCATATATAAAACGCAAAGTAAGGCTTCTGGAATTTTGTCATAACTCACGAAATGGTAGGAGTAAAAATAAGGGATACATTGCAAATGATAACTTGGGATGTCCTTAATTCAAATCTGCAAAGAACTTGGCTGTGCGACTTTTAGTTTTCGCACCACAGCTTTTCAACCTATGCAAAAAATGATAATTTATTCATATATAAAACGCAAAGTAAGGCTTCTGGAATTTTGTCATAACTCACGAAATGGTAGGAGTAAAAATAAGGGATACATTGCAAATGATAACTTGGGATGTCCTTAATTCAAATCTGCAAAGAACTCGGCTGTGCGACTTTTAGTTTTTGCACCACAGCTTTTCAACCTATGCAAAAAATGATAATTTATTCATATATAAAACGCAAAGTAAGGCTTCTGGAATTTTGTCATAACTCACGAAATGGTAGGAGTAAAAATAAGGGATACATTGCAAATGATAACTTGGGATGTCCTTAATTCAAATCTGCAAAGGACTTGGCTGTGCGACTTTTAGTTTTCGCACCACAGCTTTTCAACCTATGCAAAAAATGATAATTTATTCATATATAAAACGCAAAGTAAGGCTTCTGGAATTTTGTCATAACTCACGAAATGGTAGGAGTAAAAATAAGGGATACATTGCAAATGATAACTTGGGATGTCCTTAATTCAAATCTGCAAAGAACTTGGCTGTGCGACTTTTAGTTTTCGCACCACAGCTTTTCAACCTATGCAAAAAATGATAATTTATTCATATATAAAACGCAAAGTAAGGCTTCTGGAATTTTGTCATAACTCACGAAATGGTAGGAGTAAAAATAAGGGATACATTGCAAATGATAACTTAAGATGTCCTTAATTCAAATCTGCAAAGAACTTGGCTGTGCGACTTTTAGTTTTCGCACCACAGCTTTTCAACCTATGCAAAAAATGATAATTTATTCATATATAAAACGCAAAGTAAGGCTTCTGGAATTTTGTCATAACTCACGAAATGGTAGGAGTAAAAATAAGGGATACATTGCAAATGATAACTTGGGATGTCCTTAATTCAAATCTGCAAAGAACTTGGCTTTGCGACTTTTAGTTTTCGCACCACAGCTTTTCAACCTATGCAAAAAATGATAATTTATTCATATATAAAACGCAAAGTAAGGCTTCTGGAATTTTGTCATAACTCACGAAATGGTAGGAGTAAAAATAAGGGATACATTGCAAATGATAACTTGGGATGTCCTTAATTCAAATCTGCAAAGAACTTGGCTGTGCGACTTTTAGTTTTCGCACCACAGCTTTTCAACCTATGCAAAAAATGATAATTTATTCATATATAAAACGCAAAGTAAGGCTTCTGGAATTTTGTCATAACTCACGAAATGGTAGGAGTAAAAATAAGGGATACATTGCAAATGATAACTTGGGATGTCCTTAATTCAAATCTGCAAAGGACTTGGCTGTGCGACTTTTAGTTTTCGCACCACAGCTTTTCAACCTATGCAAAAAATGATAATTTATTCATATATAAAACGCAAAGTAAGGCTTCTGGAATTTTGTCATAACTCACGAAATGGTAGGAGTAAAAATAAGGGATACATTGCAAATGATAACTTGGGATGTCCTTAATTCAAATCTGCAAAGAACTTGGCTGTGCGACTTTTAGTTTTCGCACCACAGCTTTTCAACCTATGCAAAAAATGATAATTTATTCATATATAAAACGCAAAGTAAGGCTTCTGGAATTTTGTCATAACTCACGAAATGGTAGGAGTAAAAATAAGGGATACATTGCAAATGATAACTTGGGATGTCCTTAATTCAAATCTGCAAAGAACTTGGCTGTGCGACTTTTAGTTTTCGCACCACAGCTTTTCAACCTATGCAAAAAATGATAATTTATTCATATATAAAACGCAAAGTAAGGCTTCTGGAATTTTGTCATACCTCACGAAATGGTAGGAGTAAAAATAAGGGATACATTGCAAATGATAACTTGGGATGTCCTTAATTCAAATCTGCAAAGAACTTGGCTGTGCGACTTTTAGTTTTCGCACCACAGCTTTTCAACCTATGCAAAAAATGATAATTTATTCATATATAAAACGCAAAGTAAGGCTTCTGGAATTTTGTCATAACTCACGAAATGGTAGGAGTAAAAATAAGGGATACATTGCAAATGATAACTTGGGATGTCCTTAATTCAAATCTGCAAAGAACTTGGCTGTGCGACTTTTAGTTTTCGCACCACAGCTTTTCAACCTATGCAAAAAATGATAATTTATTCATATATAAAACGCAAAGTAAGGCTTCTGGAATTTTGTCATAACTCACGAAATGGTAGGAGTAAAAATAAGGGATACATTGCAAATGATAACTTGGGATGTCCTTAATTCAAATCTGCAAAGAACTTGGCTGTGCGACTTTTAGTTTTCGCACCACAGCTTTTCAACCTATGCAAAAAATGATAATTTATTCATATATAAAACGCAAAGTAAGGCTTCTGGAATTTTGTCATAACTCACGAAATGGTAGGAGTAAAAATAAGGGATACATTGCAAATGATAACTTGGGATGTCCTTAATTCAAATCTGCAAAGAACTTGGCTGTGCGACTTTTAGTTTTCGCACCACAGCTTTTCAACCTATGCAAAAAATGATAATTTATTCATATATAAAACGCAAAGTAAGGCTTCTGGAATTTTGTCATAACTCACGAAATGGTAGGAGTAAAAATAAGGGATACATTGCAAATGATAACTTGGGATGTCCTTAATTCAAATCTGCAAAGAACTTGGCTTTGCGACTTTTAGTTTTCGCACCACAGCTTTTCAACCTATGCAAAAAATGATAATTTATTCATATATAAAACGCAAAGTAAGGCTTCTGGAATTTTGTCATAACTCACGAAATGGTAGGAGTAAAAATAAGGGATACATTGCAAATGATAACTTGGGATGTCCTTAATTCAAATCTGCAAAGGACTTGGCTGTGCGACTTTTAGTTTTCGCACCACAGCTTTTCAACCTATGCAAAAAATGATAATTTATTCATATATAAAACGCAAAGTAAGGCTTCTGGAATTTTGTCATAACTCACGAAATGGTAGGAGTAAAAATAAGGGATACATTGCAAATGATAACTTGGGATGTCCTTAATTCAAATCTGCAAAGAACTTGGCTGTGCGACTTTTAGTTTTCGCACCACAGCTTTTCAACCTATGCAAAAAATGATAATTTATTCATATATAAAACGCAAAGTAAGGCTTCTGGAATTTTGTCATAACTCACGAAATGGTAGGAGTAAAAATAAGGGATACATTGCAAATGATAACTTGGGATGTCCTTAATTCAAATCTGCAAAGGACTTGGCTGTGCGACTTTTAGTTTTCGCACCACTGCTTTTCAACCTATGCAAAAAATGATAATTTATTCATATATAAAACGCAAAGTAAGGCTTCTGGAATTTTGTCATAACTCACGAAATGGTAGGAGTAAAAATAAGGGATACATTGCAAATGATAACTTGGGATGTCCTTAATTCAAATCTGCAAAGAACTTGGCTGTGCGACTTTTAGTTTTCGCACCACAGCTTTTCAACCTATGCAAAAAATGATAATTTATTCATATATAAAACGCAAAGTAAGGCTTCTGGAATTTTGTCATAACTCACGAAATGGTAGGAGTAAAAATAAGGGATACATTGCAAATGATAACTTGGGATGTCCTTAATTCAAATCTGCAAAGAACTTGGCTGTGCGACTTTTAGTTTTCGCACCACAGCTTTTCAACCTATGCAAAAAATGATAACTTATTCATATATAAAACGCAAAGTAAGGCTTCTGGAATTTTGTCATAACTCACGAAATGGTAGGAGTAAAAATAAGGGATACATTGCAAATGATAACTTGGGATGTCCTTAATTCAAATCTGCAAAGGACTTGGCTGTGCGACTTTTAGTTTTCGCACCACAGCTTTTCAACCTATGCAAAAAATGATAATTTATACATATATAAAACGCAAAGTAAGGCTTCTGGAATTTTGTCATAACTCACGAAATGGTAGGAGTAAAAATAAGGGATACATTGCAAATGATAACTTGGGATGTCCTTAATTCAAATCTGCAAAGGACTTGGCTGTGCGACTTTTAGTTTTCGCACCACAGCTTTTCAACCTATGCAAAAAATGATAATTTATTCATATATAAAACGCAAAGTAAGGCTTCTGGAATTTTGTCATAACTCACGAAATGGTAGGAGTAAAAATAAGGGATACATTGCAAATGATAACTTGGGATGTCCTTAATTCAAATCTGCAAAGAACTTGGCTGTGCGACTTTTAGTTTTCGCACCACAGCTTTTCAACCTATGCAAAAAATGATAATTTATTCATATATAAAACGCAAAGTAAGGCTTCTGGAATTTTGTCATAACTCACGAAATGGTAGGAGTAAAAATAAGGGATACATTGCAAATGATAACTTGGGATGTCCTTAATTCAAATCTGCAAAGAACTTGGCTGTGCGACTTTTAGTTTTCGCACCACAGCTTTTCAACCTATGCAAAAAATGATAATTTATTCATATATAAAACGCAAAGTAAGGCTTCTGGAATTTTGTCATAACTCACGAAATGGTAGGAGTAAAAATAAGGGATACATTGCAAATGATAACTTGGGATGTCCTTAATTCAAATCTGCAAAGAACTTGGCTGTGCGACTTTTAGTTTTCGCACCACAGCTTTTCAACCTATGCAAAAAATGATAATTTATTCATATATAAAACGCAAAGTAAGGCTTCTGGAATTTTGTCATAACTCACGAAATGGTAGGAGTAAAAATAAGGGATACATTGCAAATGATAACTTGGGATGTCCTTAATTCAAATCTGCAAAGAACTTGGCTGTGCGACTTTTAGTTTTCGCACCACAGCTTTTCAACCTATGCAAAAAATGATAATTTATTCATATATAAAACGCAAAGTAAGGCTTCTGGAATTTTGTCATAACTCACGAAATGGTAGGAGTAAAAATAAGGGATACATTGCAAATGATAACTTGGGATGTCCTTAATTCAAATCTGCAAAGGACTTGGCTGTGCGACTTTTAGTTTTCGCACCACAGCTTTTCAACCAATGCAAAAAATGATAATTTATTCATATATAAAACGCAAAGTAAGGCTTCTGGAATTTTGTCATAACTCACGAAATGGTAGGAGTAAAAATAAGGGATACATTGCAAATGATAACTTGGGATGTCCTTAATTCAAATCTGCAAAGGACTTGGCTGTGCGACTTTTAGTTTTCGCACCACAGCTTTTCAACCTATGCAAAAAATGATAATTTATTCATATATAAAACGCAAAGTAAGGCTTCTGGAATTTTGTCATAACTCACGAAATGGTAGGAGTAAAAATAAGGGATACATTGCAAATGATAACTTGGGATGTCCTTAATTCAAATCTGCAAAGAACTTGGCTGTGCGACTTTTAGTTTTCGCACCACAGCTTTTCAACCTATGCAAAAAATGATAATTTATTCATATATAAAACGCAAAGTAAGGCTTCTGGAATTTTGTCATAACTCACGAAATGGTAGGAGTAAAAATAAGGGATACATTGCAAATGATAACTTGGGATGTCCTTAATTCAAATCTGCAAAGAACTTGGCTGTGCGACTTTTAGTTTTCGCACCACAGCTTTTCAACCTATGCAAAAAATGATAATTTATTCATATATAAAACGCAAAGTAAGGCTTCTGGAATTTTGTCATAACTCACGAAATGGTAGGAGTAAAAATAAGGGATACATTGCAAATGATAACTTGGGATGTCCTTAATTCAAATCTGCAAAGGACTTGGCTGTGCGACTTTTAGTTTTCGCACCACAGCTTTTCAACCTATGCAAAAAATGATAATTTATTCATATATAAAACGCAAAGTAAGGCTTCTGGAATTTTGTCATAACTCACGAAATGGTAGGAGTAAAAATAAGGGATACATTGCAAATGATAACTTGGGATGTCCTTAATTCAAATCTGCAAAGAACTTGGCTGTGCGACTTTTAGTTTTCGCACCACAGCTTTTCAACCTATGCAAAAAATGATAATTTATTCATATATAAAACGCAAAGTAAGGCTTCTGGAATTTTGTCATAACTCACGAAATGGTAGGAGTAAAAAAAAAGGGAACATTGCAAATGATAACTTGGGATGTCCTTAATTCAAATCTGCAAAGAACTTGGCTGTGCGACTTTTAGTTTTCGCACCACAGCTTTTCAACCTATGCAAAAAATGATAATTTATTCATATATAAAACGCAAAGTAAGGCTTCTGGAATTTTGTCATAACTCACGAAATGGTAGGAGTAAAAATAAGGGATACATTGCAAATGATAACTTGGGATGTCCTTAATTCAAATCTGCAAAGAACTTGGCTGTGCGACTTTTAGTTTTCGCACCACAGCTTTTCAACCTATGCAAAAAATGATAATTTATTCATATATAAAACGCAAAGTAAGGCTTCTGGAATTTTGTCATAACTCACGAAATGGTAGGAGTAAAAATAAGGGATACATTGCAAATGATAACTTGGGATGTCCTTAATTCAAATCTGCAAAGAACTTGGCTTTGCGACTTTTAGTTTTCGCACCACAGCTTTTCAACCTATGCAAAAAATGATAATTTATTCATATATAAAACGCAAAGTAAGGCTTCTGGAATTTTGTCATAACTCACGAAATGGTAGGAGTAAAAATAAGGGATACATTGCAAATGATAACTTGGGATGTCCTTAATTCAAATCTGCAAAGAACTTGGCTGTGCGACTTTTAGTTTTCGCACCACAGCTTTTCAACCTATGCAAAAAATGATAATTTATTCATATATAAAACGCAAAGTAAGGCTTCTGGAATTTTGTCATAACTCACGAAATGGTAGGAGTAAAAATAAGGGATACATTGCAAATGATAACTTGGGATGTCCTTAATTCAAATCTGCAAAGAACTTGGCTGTGCGACTTTTAGTTTTCGCACCACAGCTTTTCAACCTATGCAAAAAATGATAATTTATTCATATATAAAACGCAAAGTAAGGCTTCTGGAATTTTGTCATAACTCACGAAATGGTAGGAGTAAAAATAAGGGATACATTGCAAATGATAACTTGGGATGTCCTTAATTCAAATCTGCAAAGGACTTGGCTGTGCGACTTTTAGTTTTCGCACCACAGCTTTTCAACCTATGCAAAAAATGATAACTTATTCATATATAAAACGCAAAGTAAGGCTTCTGGAATTTTGTCATAACTCACGAAATGGTAGGAGTAAAAATAAGGGATACATTGCAAATGATAACTTGGGATGTCCTTAATTCAAATCTGCAAAGAACTTGGCTGTGCGACTTTTAGTTTTCGCACCACAGCTTTTCAACCTATGCAAAAAATGATAATTTATTCATATATAAAACGCAAAGTAAGGCTTCTGGAATTTTGTCATAACTCACGAAATGGTAGGAGTAAAAATAAGGGATACATTGCAAATGATAACTTGGGATGTCCTTAATTCAAATCTGCAAAGAACTTGGCTGTGCGACTTTTAGTTTTCGCACCACAGCTTTTCAACCTATGCAAAAAATGATAACTTATTCATATATAAAACGCAAAGTAAGGCTTCTGGAATTTTGTCATAACTCACGAAATGGTAGGAGTAAAAATAAGGGATACATTGCAAATGATAACTTGGGATGTCCTTAATTCAAATCTGCAAAGAACTTGGCTGTGCGACTTTTAGTTTTCGCACCACAGCTTTTCAACCTATGCAAAAAATGATAATTTATTCATATATAAAACGCAAAGTAAGGCTTCTGGAATTTTGTCGTAACTCACGAAATGGTAGGAGTAAAAAAAAAGGGAACATTGCAAATGATAACTTGGGATGTCCTTAATTCAAATCTGCAAAGAACTTGGCTGTGCGACTTTTAGTTTTCGCACCACAGCTTTTCAACCTATGCAAAAAATGATAATTTATTCATATATAAAACGCAAAGTAAGGCTTCTGGAATTTTGTCATAACTCACGAAATGGTAGGAGTAAAAATAAGGGATACATTGCAAATGATAACTTGGGATGTCCTTAATTCAAATCTGCAAAGGACTTGGCTGTGCGACTTTTAGTTTTCGCACCACAGCTTTTCAACCTATGCAAAAAATGATAATTTATTCATATATAAAACGCAAAGTAAGGCTTCTGGAATTTTGTCATAACTCACGAAATGGTAGGAGTAAAAATAAGGGATACATTGCAAATGATAACTTGGGATGTCCTTAATTCAAATCTGCAAAGGACTTGGCTGTGCGACTTTTAGTTTTCGCACCACAGCTTTTCAACCTATGCAAAAAATGATAATTTATTCATATATAAAACGCAAAGTAAGGCTTCTGGAATTTTGTCATAACTCACGAAATGGTAGGAGTAAAAATAAGGGATACATTGCAAATGATAACTTGGGATGTCCTTAATTCAAATCTGCAAAGAACTTGGCTTTGCGACTTTTAGTTTTCGCACCACAGCTTTTCAACCTATGCAAAAAATGATAATTTATTCATATATAAAACGCAAAGTAAGGCTTCTGGAATTTTGTCATAACTCACGAAATGGTAGGAGTAAAAATAAGGGATACATTGCAAATGATAACTTGGGATGTCCTTAATTCAAATCTGCAAAGAACTTGGCTTTGCGACTTTTAGTTTTCGCACCACAGCTTTTCAACCTATGCAAAAAATGATAATTTATTCATATATAAAACGCAAAGTAAGGCTTCTGGAATTTTGTCATAACTCACGAAATGGTAGGAGTAAAAATAAGGGATACATTGCAAATGATAACTTGGGATGTCCTTAATTCAAATCTGCAAAGGACTTGGCTGTGCGACTTTTAGTTTTCGCACCACAGCTTTTCAACCTATGCAAAAAATGATAATTTATTCATATATAAAACGCAAAGTAAGGCTTCTGGAATTTTGTCATAACTCACGAAATGGTAGGAGTAAAAATAAGGGATACATTGCAAATGATAACTTGGGATGTCCTTAATTCAAATCTGCAAAGAACTTGGCTGTGCGACTTTTAGTTTTCGCACCACAGCTTTTCAACCTATGCAAAAAATGATAATTTATTCATATATAAAACGCAAAGTAAGGCTTCTGGAATTTTGTCATAACTCACGAAATGGTAGGAGTAAAAATAAGGGATACATTGCAAATGATAACTTGGGATGTCCTTAATTCAAATCTGCAAAGAACTTGGCTGTGCGACTTTTAGTTTTCGCACCACAGCTTTTCAACCTATGCAAAAAATGATAATTTATTCATATATAAAACGCAAAGTAAGGCTTCTGGAATTTTGTCATAACTCACGAAATGGTAGGAGTAAAAATAAGGGATACATTGCAAATGATAACTTGGGATGTCCTTAATTCAAATCTGCAAAGAACTTGGCTGTGCGACTTTTAGTTTTCGCACCACAGCTTTTCAACCTATGCAAAAAATGATAATTTATTCATATATAAAACGCAAAGTAAGGCTTCTGGAATTTTGTCATAACTCACGAAATGGTAGGAGTAAAAATAAGGGATACATTGCAAATGATAACTTGGGATGTCCTTAATTCAAATCTGCAAAGAACTTGGCTGTGCGACTTTTAGTTTTCGCACCACAGCTTTTCAACCTATGCAAAAAATGATAATTTATTCATATATAAAACGCAAAGTAAGGCTTCTGGAATTTTGTCATAACTCACGAAATGGTAGGAGTAAAAAAAAAGGGAACATTGAAAATGATAACTTGGGATGTCCTTAATTCAAATCTGCAAAGAACTCGGCTGTGCGACTTTTAGTTTTCGCACCACAGCTTTTCAACCTATGCAAAAAATGATAATTTATTCATATATAAAACGCAAAGTAAGGCTTCTGGAATTTTGTCATAACTCACGAAATGGTAGGAGTAAAAATAAGGGATACATTGCAAATGATAACTTGGGATGTCCTTAATTCAAATCTGCAAAGAACTTGGCTGTGCGACTTTTAGTTTTCGCACCACAGCTTTTCAACCTATGCAAAAAATGATAATTTATTCATATATAAAACGCAAAGTAAGGCTTCTGGAATTTTGTCATAACTCACGAAATGGTAGGAGTAAAAATAAGGGATACATTACAAATGATAACTTGGGATGTCCTTAATTCAAATCTGGAAAGAACTTGGCTTTGCGACTTTTAGTTTTCGCACCACAGCTTTTCAACCTATGCAAAAAATGATAATTTATTCATATATAAAACGCAAAGTAAGGCTTCTGGAATTTTGTCATAACTCACGAAATGGTAGGAGTAAAAATAAGGGTTACATTGCAAATGATAACTTGGGATGTCCTTAATTCAAATCTGCAAAGAACTCGGCTGTGCGACTTTTAGTTTTCGCACCACAGCTTTTCAACCTATGCAAAAAATGATAATTTATTCATATATAAAACGCAAAGTAAGGCTTCTGGAATTTTGTCATAACTCACGAAATGGTAGGAGTAAAAATAAGGGATACATTGCAAATGATAACTTGGGATGTCCTTAATTCAAATCTGCAAAGGACTTGGCTGTGCGACTTTTAGTTTTCGCACCACAGCTTTTCAACCTATGCAAAAAATGATAATTTATTCATATATAAAACGCAAAGTAAGGCTTCTGGAATTTTGTCATAACTCACGAAATGGTAGGAGTAAAAATAAGGGATACATTGCAAATGATAACTTGGGATGTCCTTAATTCAAATCTGCAAAGAACTTGGCTTTGCGACTTTTAGTTTTCGCACCACAGCTTTTCAACCTATGCAAAAAATGATAATTTATTCATATATAAGACGCAAAGTAAGGCTTCTGGAATTTTGTCATAACTCACGAAATGGTAGGAGTAAAAATAAGGGATACATTGCAAATGATAACTTGGGATGTCCTTAATTCAAATCTGCAAAGAACTTGGCTGTGCGACTTTTAGTTTTCGCACCACAGCTTTTCAACCTATGCAAAAAATGATAATTTATTCATATATAAAACGCAAAGTAAGGCTTCTGGAATTTTGTCATAACTCACGAAATGGTAGGAGTAAAAAAAAAGGGAACATTGAAAATGATAACTTGGGATGTCCTTAATTCAAATCTGCAAAGGACTTGGCTGTGCGACTTTTAGTTTTCGCACCACAGCTTTTCAACCTATGCAAAAAATGATAATTTATTCATATATAAAACGCAAAGTAAGGCTTCTGGAATTTTGTCATAACTCACGAAATGGTAGGAGTAAAAATAAGGGATACATTGCAAATGATAACTTGGGATGTCCTTAATTCAAATCTGCAAAGAACTCGGCTGTGCGACTTTTAGTTTTCGCACCACAGCTTTTCAACCTATGCAAAAAATGATAATTTATTCATATATAAAACGCAAAGTAAGGCTTCTGGAATTTTGTCATAACTCACGAAATGGTAGGAGTAAAAAAAAAGGGAACATTGAAAATGATAACTTGGGATGTCCTTAATTCAAATCTGCAAAGAACTTGGCTGTGCGACTTTTAGTTTTCGCACCACAGCTTTTCAACCTATGCAAAAAATGATAATTTATTCATATATAAAACGCAAAGTAAGGCTTCTGGAATTTTGTCATAACTCACGAAATGGTAGGAGTAAAAATAAGGGATACATTGCAAATGATAACTTGGGATGTCCTTAATTCAAATCTGCAAAGAACTTGGCTGTGCGACTTTTAGTTTTCGCACCACAGCTTTTCAACCTATGCAAAAAATGATAATTTATTCATATATAAAACGCAAAGTAAGGCTTCTGGAATTTTGTCATAACTCACGAAATGGTAGGAGTAAAAATAAGGGATACATTGCAAATGATAACTTGGGATGTCCTTAATTCAAATCTGCAAAGAACTTGGCTGTGCGACTTTTAGTTTTCGCACCACAGCTTTTCAACCTATGCAAAAAATGATAATTTATTCATATATAAAACGCAAAGTAAGGCTTCTGGAATTTTGTCATAACTCACGAAATGGTAGGAGTAAAAATAAGGGATACATTGCAAATGATAACTTGGGATGTCCTTAATTCAAATCTGCAAAGAACTTGGCTGTGCGACTTTTAGTTTTCGCACCACAGCTTTTCAACCTATGCAAAAAATGATAATTTATTCATATATAAAACGCAAAGTAAGGCTTCTGGAATTTTGTCATAACTCACGAAATGGTAGGAGTAAAAATAAGGGATACATTGCAAATGATAACTTGGGATGTCCTTAATTCAAATCTGCAAAGAACTTGGCTGTGCGACTTTTAGTTTTCGCACCACAGCTTTTCAACCTATGCAAAAAATGATAATTTATTCATATATAAAACGCAAAGTAAGGCTTCTGGAATTTTGTCATAACTCACGAAATGGTAGGAGTAAAAATAAGGGTTACATTGCAAATGATAACTTGGGATGTCCTTAATTCAAATCTGCAAAGGACTTGGCTGTGCGACTTTTAGTTTTCGCACCACAGCTTTTCAACCTATGCAAAAAATGATAATTTATTCATATATAAAACGCAAAGTAAGGCTTCTGGAATTTTGTCATAACTCACGAAATGGTAGGAGTAAAAATAAGGGATACATTGCAAATGATAACTTGGGATGTCCTTAATTCAAATCTGCAAAGAACTCGGCTGTGCGACTTTTAGTTTTCGCACCACAGCTTTTCAACCTATGCAAAAAATGATAATTTATTCATATATAAAACGCAAAGTAAGGCTTCTGGAATTTTGTCATAACTCACGAAATGGTAGGAGTAAAAATAAGGGATACATTGCAAATGATAACTTGGGATGTCCTTAATTCAAATCTGCAAAGAACTTGGCTGTGCGACTTTTAGTTTTCGCACCACAGCTTTTCAACCTATGCAAAAAATGATAATTTATTCATATATAAAACGCAAAGTAAGGCTTCTGGAATTTTGTCGTAACTCACGAAATGGTAGGAGTAAAAATAAGGGATACATTGCAAATGATAACTTGGGATGTCCTTAATTCAAATCTGCAAAGAACTCGGCTGTGCGACTTTTAGTTTTCGCACCACAGCTTTTCAACCTATGCAAAAAATGATAATTTATTCATATATAAAACGCAAAGTAAGGCTTCTGGAATTTTGTCATAACTCACGAAATGGTAGGAGTAAAAATAAGGGTTACATTGCAAATGATAACTTGGGATGTCCTTAATTCAAATCTGCAAAGAACTCGGCTGTGCGACTTTTAGTTTTCGCACCACAGCTTTTCAACCTATGCAAAAAATGATAATTTATTCATATATAAAACGCAAAGTAAGGCTTCTGGAATTTTGTCATAACTCACGAAATGGTAGGAGTAAAAATAAGGGATACATTGCAAATGATAACTTGGGATGTCCTTAATTCAAATCTGCAAAGAACTCGGCTGTGCGACTTTTAGTTTTCGCACCACAGCTTTTCAACCTATGCAAAAAATGATAATTTATTCATATATAAAACGCAAAGTAAGGCTTCTGGAATTTTGTCATAACTCACGAAATGGTAGGAGTAAAAATAAGGGATACATTGCAAATGATAACTTGGGATGTCCTTAATTCAAATCTGCAAAGAACTTGGCTGTGCGACTTTTAGTTTTCGCACCACAGCTTTTCAACCTATGCAAAAAATGATAATTTATTCATATATAAAACGCAAAGTAAGGCTTCTGGAATTTTGTCGTAACTCACGAAATGGTAGGAGTAAAAATAAGGGATACATTGCAAATGATAACTTGGGATGTCCTTAATTCAAATCTGCAAAGAACTCGGCTGTGCGACTTTTAGTTTTCGCACCACAGCTTTTCAACCTATGCAAAAAATGATAATTTATTCATATATAAAACGCAAAGTAAGGCTTCTGGAATTTTGTCATAACTCACGAAATGGTAGGAGTAAAAATAAGGGTTACATTGCAAATGATAACTTGGGATGTCCTTAATTCAAATCTGCAAAGAACTCGGCTGTGCGACTTTTAGTTTTCGCACCACAGCTTTTCAACCTATGCAAAAAATGATAATTTATTCATATATAAAACGCAAAGTAAGGCTTCTGGAATTTTGTCATAACTCACGAAATGGTAGGAGTAAAAATAAGGGATACATTGCAAATGATAACTTGGGATGTCCTTAATTCAAATCTGCAAAGAACTTGGCTGTGCGACTTTTAGTTTTCGCACCACAGCTTTTCAACCTATGCAAAAAATGATAATTTATTCATATATAAAACGCAAAGTAAGGCTTCTGGAATTTTGTCATAACTCACGAAATGGTAGGAGTAAAAATAAGGGATACATTGCAAATGATAACTTGGGATGTCCTTAATTCAAATCTGCAAAGAACTTGGCTTTGCGACTTTTAGTTTTCGCACCACAGCTTTTCAACCTATGCAAAAAATGATAATTTATTCATATATAAAACGCAAAGTAAGGCTTCTGGAATTTTGTCATAACTCACGAAATGGTAGGAGTAAAAATAAGGGATACATTGCAAATGATAACTTGGGATGTCCTTAATTCAAATCTGCAAAGAACTCGGCTGTGCGACTTTTAGTTTTCGCACCACAGCTTTTCAACCTATGCAAAAAATGATAATTTATTCATATATAAAACGCAAAGTAAGGCTTCTGGAATTTTGTCATAACTCACGAAATGGTAGGAGTAAAAATAAGGGATACATTGCAAATGATAACTTGGGATGTCCTTAATTCAAATCTGCAAAGAACTTGGCTGTGCGACTTTTAGTTTTCGCACCACAGCTTTTCAACCTATGCAAAAAATGATAATTTATTCATATATAAAACGCAAAGTAAGGCTTCTGGAATTTTGTCATAACTCACGAAATGGTAGGAGTAAAAATAAGGGATACATTGCAAATGATAACTTGGGATGTCCTTAATTCAAATCTGCAAAGAACTTGGCTGTGCGACTTTTAGTTTTCGCACCACAGCTTTTCAACCTATGCAAAAAATGATAATTTATTCATATATAAAACGCAAAGTAATGCTTCTGGAATTTTGTCATAACTCACGAAATGGTAGGAGTAAAAAAAAAGGGAACATTGAAAATGATAACTTGGGATGTCCTTAATTCAAATCTGCAAAGGACTTGGCTGTGCGACTTTTAGTTTTCGCACCACAGCTTTTCAACCTATGCAAAAAATGATAATTTATTCATATATAAAACGCAAAGTAAGGCTTCTGGAATTTTGTCATAACTCACGAAATGGTAGGAGTAAAAATAAGGGATACATTGCAAATGATAACTTGGGATGTCCTTAATTCAAATCTGCAAAGAACTCGGCTGTGCGACTTTTAGTTTTCGCACCACAGCTTTTCAACCTATGCAAAAAATGATAATTTATTCATATATAAAACGCAAAGTAAGGCTTCTGGAATTTTGTCATAACTCACGAAATGGTAGGAGTAAAAAAAAAGGGAACATTGAAAATGATAACTTGGGATGTCCTTAATTCAAATCTGCAAAGAACTTGGCTGTGCGACTTTTAGTTTTCGCACCACAGCTTTTCAACCTATGCAAAAAATGATAATTTATTCATATATAAAACGCAAAGTAAGGCTTCTGGAATTTTGTCATAACTCACGAAATGGTAGGAGTAAAAATAAGGGATACATTGCAAATGATAACTTGGGATGTCCTTAATTCAAATCTGCAAAGAACTTGGCTGTGCGACTTTTAGTTTTCGCACCACAGCTTTTCAACCTATGCAAAAAATGATAATTTATTCATATATAAAACGCAAAGTAAGGCTTCTGGAATTTTGTCATAACTCACGAAATGGTAGGAGTAAAAATAAGGGATACATTGCAAATGATAACTTGGGATGTCCTTAATTCAAATCTGCAAAGAACTTGGCTGTGCGACTTTTAGTTTTCGCACCACAGCTTTTCAACCTATGCAAAAAATGATAATTTATTCATATATAAAACGCAAAGTAAGGCTTCTGGAATTTTGTCATAACTCACGAAATGGTAGGAGTAAAAATAAGGGATACATTGCAAATGATAACTTGGGATGTCCTTAATTCAAATCTGCAAAGAACTTGGCTGTGCGACTTTTAGTTTTCGCACCACAGCTTTTCAACCTATGCAAAAAATGATAATTTATTCTTATATAAAACGCAAAGTAAGGCTTCTGGAATTTTGTCATAACTCACGAAATGGTAGGAGTAAAAATAAGGGATACATTGCAAATGATAACTTGGGATGTCCTTAATTCAAATCTGCAAAGAACTTGGCTGTGCGACTTTTAGTTTTCGCACCACAGCTTTTCAACCTATGCAAAAAATGATAATTTATTCATATATAAAACGCAAAGTAAGGCTTCTGGAATTTTGTCATAACTCACGAAATGGTAGGAGTAAAAATAAGGGATACATTGCAAATGATAACTTGGGATGTCCTTAATTCAAATCTGCAAAGGACTTGGCTGTGCGACTTTTAGTTTTCGCACCACAGCTTTTCAACCTATGCAAAAAATGATAATTTATTCATATATAAAACGCAAAGTAAGGCTTCTGGAATTTTGTCATAACTCACGAAATGGTAGGAGTAAAAATAAGGGATACATTGCAAATGATAACTTGGGATGTCCTTAATTCAAATCTGCAAAGAACTTGGCTGTGCGACTTTTAGTTTTCGCACCACAGCTTTTCAACCTATGCAAAAAATGATAATTTATTCATATATAAAACGCAAAGTAAGGCTTCTGGAATTTTGTCATAACTCACGAAATGGTAGGAGTAAAAATAAGGGATACATTGCAAATGATAACTTGGGATGTCCTTAATTCAAATCTGCAAAGGACTTGGCTGTGCGACTTTTAGTTTTCGCACCACAGCTTTTCAACCTATGCAAAAAATGATAATTTATTCATATATAAAACGCAAAGTAAGGCTTCTGGAATTTTGTCATAACTCACGAAATGGTAGGAGTAAAAATAAGGGATACATTGCAAATGATAACTTGGGATGTCCTTAATTCAAATCTGCAAAGGACTTGGCTGTGCGACTTTTAGTTTTCGCACCACAGCTTTTCAACCTATGCAAAAAATGATAATTTATTCATATATAAAACGCAAAGTAAGGCTTCTGGAATTTTGTCATAACTCACGAAATGGTAGGAGTAAAAATAAGGGATACATTGCAAATGATAACTTGGGATGTCCTTAATTCAAATCTGCAAAGAACTTGGCTTTGCGACTTTTAGTTTTCGCACCACAGCTTTTCAACCTATGCAAAAAATGATAATTTATTCATATATAAAACGCAAAGTAAGGCTTCTGGAATTTTGTCATAACTCACGAAATGGTAGGAGTAAAAATAAGGGATACATTGCAAATGATAACTTGGGATGTCCTTAATTCAAATCTGCAAAGGACTTGGCTGTGCGACTTTTAGTTTTCGCACCACAGCTTTTCAACCTATGCAAAAAATGATAATTTATTCATATATAAAACGCAAAGTAAGGCTTCTGGAATTTTGTCATAACTCACGAAATGGTAGGAGTAAAAATAAGGGTTACATTGCAAATGATAACTTGGGATGTCCTTAATTCAAATCTGCAAAGAACTTGGCTGTGCGACTTTTAGTTTTCGCACCACAGCTTTTCAACCTATGCAAAAAATGATAATTTATTCATATATAAAACGCAAAGTAAGGCTTCTGGAATTTTGTCATAACTCACGAAATGGTAGGAGTAAAAATAAGGGATACATTGCAAATGATAACTTGGGATGTCCTTAATTCAAATCTGCAAAGGACTTGGCTGTGCGACTTTTAGTTTTCGCACCACAGCTTTTCAACCTATGCAAAAAATGATAATTTATTCATATATAAAACGCAAAGTAAGGCTTCTGGAATTTTGTCATAACTCACGAAATGGTAGGAGTAAAAATAAGGGATACATTGCAAATGATAACTTGGGATGTCCTTAATTCAAATCTGCAAAGAACTTGGCTGTGCGACTTTTAGTTTTCGCACCACAGCTTTTCAACCTATGCAAAAAATGATAATTTATTCATATATAAAACGCAAAGTAAGGCTTCTGGAATTTTGTCATAACTCACGAAATGGTAGGAGTAAAAATAAGGGATACATTGCAAATGATAACTTGGGATGTCCTTAATTCAAATCTGCAAAGAACTTGGCTGTGCGACTTTTAGTTTTCGCACCACAGCTTTTCAACCTATGCAAAAAATGATAATTTATTCATATATAAAACGCAAAGTAAGGCTTCTGGAATTTTGTCATAACTCACGAAATGGTAGGAGTAAAAATAAGGGTTACATTGCAAATGATAACTTGGGATGTCCTTAATTCAAATCTGCAAAGGACTTGGCTGTGCGACTTTTAGTTTTCGCACCACAGCTTTTCAACCTATGCAAAAAATGATAATTTATTCATATATAAAACGCAAAGTAAGGCTTCTGGAATTTTGTCATAACTCACGAAATGGTAGGAGTAAAAATAAGGGATACATTGCAAATGATAACTTGGGATGTCCTTAATTCAAATCTGCAAAGAACTCGGCTGTGCGACTTTTAGTTTTCGCACCACAGCTTTTCAACCTATGCAAAAAATGATAATTTATTCATATATAAAACGCAAAGTAAGGCTTCTGGAATTTTGTCATAACTCACGAAATGGTAGGAGTAAAAATAAGGGATACATTGCAAATGATAACTTGGGATGTCCTTAATTCAAATCTGCAAAGAACTTGGCTGTGCGACTTTTAGTTTTCGCACCACAGCTTTTCAACCTATGCAAAAAATGATAATTTATTCATATATAAAACGCAAAGTAAGGCTTCTGGAATTTTGTCGTAACTCACGAAATGGTAGGAGTAAAAATAAGGGATACATTGCAAATGATAACTTGGGATGTCCTTAATTCAAATCTGCAAAGAACTCGGCTGTGCGACTTTTAGTTTTCGCACCACAGCTTTTCAACCTATGCAAAAAATGATAATTTATTCATATATAAAACGCAAAGTAAGGCTTCTGGAATTTTGTCATAACTCACGAAATGGTAGGAGTAAAAATAAGGGTTACATTGCAAATGATAACTTGGGATGTCCTTAATTCAAATCTGCAAAGAACTCGGCTGTGCGACTTTTAGTTTTCGCACCACAGCTTTTCAACCTATGCAAAAAATGATAATTTATTCATATATAAAACGCAAAGTAAGGCTTCTGGAATTTTGTCATAACTCACGAAATGGTAGGAGTAAAAATAAGGGATACATTGCAAATGATAACTTGGGATGTCCTTAATTCAAATCTGCAAAGGACTTGGCTGTGCGACTTTTAGTTTTCGCACCACAGCTTTTCAACCTATGCAAAAAATGATAATTTATTCATATATAAAACGCAAAGTAAGGCTTCTGGAATTTTGTCATAACTCACGAAATGGTAGGAGTAAAAATAAGGGATACATTGCAAATGATAACTTGGGATGTCCTTAATTCAAATCTGCAAAGGACTTGGCTGTTCGACTTTTAGTTTTCGCACCACAGCTTTTCAACCTATGCAAAAAATGATAATTTATTCATATATAAAACGCAAAGTAAGGCTTCTGGAATTTTGTCATAACTCACGAAATGGTAGGAGTAAAAATAAGGGATACATTGCAAATGATAACTTGGGATGTCCTTAATTCAAATCTGCAAAGAACTTGGCTTTGCGACTTTTAGTTTTCGCACCACAGCTTTTCAACCTATGCAAAAAATGATAATTTATTCATATATAAAACGCAAAGTAAGGCTTCTGGAATTTTGTCATAACTCACGAAATGGTAGGAGTAAAAATAAGGGATACATTGCAAATGATAACTTGGGATGTCCTTAATTCAAATCTGCAAAGGACTTGGCTGTGCGACTTTTAGTTTTCGCACCACAGCTTTTCAACCTATGCAAAAAATGATAATTTATTCATATATAAAACGCAAAGTAAGGCTTCTGGAATTTTGTCATAACTCACGAAATGGTAGGAGTAAAAATAAGGGATACATTGCAAATGATAACTTGGGATGTCCTTAATTCAAATCTGCAAAGGACTTGGCTGTGCGACTTTTAGTTTTCGCACCACAGCTTTTCAACCTATGCAAAAAATGATAATTTATTCATATATAAAACGCAAAGTAAGGCTTCTGGGATTTTGTCATAACTCACGAAATGGTAGGAGTAAAAATAAGGGATACATTGCAAATGATAACTTGGGATGTCCTTAATTCAAATCTGCAAAGAACTTGGCTTTGCGACTTTTAGTTTTCGCACCACAGCTTTTCAACCTATGCAAAAAATGATAATTTATTCATATATAAAACGCAAAGTAAGGCTTCTGAATTTTGTCATAACTCACGAAATGGTAGGAGTAAAAATAAGGGATACATTGCAAATGATAACTTGGGATGTCCTTAATTCAAATCTGCAAAGGACTTGGCTGTGCGACTTTTAGTTTTCGCACCACAGCTTTTCAACCTATGCAAAAAATGATAATTTATTCATATATAAAACGCAAAGTAAGGCTTCTGGAATTTTGTCATAACTCACGAAATGGTAGGAGTAAAAATAAGGGTTACATTGCAAATGATAACTTGGGATGTCCTTAATTCAAATCTGCAAAGAACTTGGCTGTGCGACTTTTAGTTTTCGCACCACAGCTTTTCAACCTATGCAAAAAATGATAATTTATTCATATATAAAACGCAAAGTAAGGCTTCTGGAATTTTGTCATAACTCACGAAATGGTAGGAGTAAAAATAAGGGATACATTGCAAATGATAACTTGGGATGTCCTTAATTCAAATCTGCAAAGGACTTGGCTGTGCGACTTTTAGTTTTCGCACCACAGCTTTTCAACCTATGCAAAAAATGATAATTTATTCATATATAAAACGCAAAGTAAGGCTTCTGGAATTTTGTCATAACTCACGAAATGGGTAGGAGTAAAAATAAGGGATACATTGCAAATGATAACTTGGGATGTCCTTAATTCAAATCTGCAAAGAACTTGGCTGTGCGACTTTTAGTTTTCGCACCACAGCTTTTCAACCTATGCAAAAAATGATAATTTATTCATATATAAAACGCAAAGTAAGGCTTCTGGAATTTTGTCATAACTCACGAAATGGTAGGAGTAAAAATAAGGGATACATTGCAAATGATAACTTGGGATGTCCTTAATTCAAATCTGCAAAGAACTTGGCTGTGCGACTTTTAGTTTTCGCACCACAGCTTTTCAACCTATGCAAAAAATGATAATTTATTCATATATAAAACGCAAAGTAAGGCTTCTGGAATTTTGTCATAACTCACGAAATGGTAGGGTGTAAAAATAAGGGTTACATTTGCAAATGATAACTTGGGATGTCCTTAATTCAAATCTGCAAAGGACTTGGCTGTGCGACTTTTAGTTTTCGCACCACAGCTTTTCAACCTATGCAAAAAATGATAATTTATTCATATATAAAACGCAAAGTAAGGCTTCTGGAATTTTGTCATAACTCACGAAATGGTAGGAGTAAAAATAAGGGATACATTGCAAATGATAACTTGGGATGTCCTTAATTCAAATCTGCAAAGAACTCGGCTGTGCGACTTTTAGTTTTCGCACCACAGCTTTTCAACCTATGCAAAAAAATGATAATTTATTCATATATAAAACGCAAAGTAAGGCTTCTGGAAATTTTGTCATAACTCACGAAATGGTAGGAGTAAAAATAAGGGATACATTGCAAATGATAACTTGGGATGTCCTTAATTCAAATCTGCAAAGAACTTGGCTGTGCGACTTTTAGTTTTCGCACCACAGCTTTTCAACCTATGCAAAAAATGATAATTTATTCATATATAAAACGCAAAGTAAGGCTTCTGGAATTTTGTCGTAACTCACGAAATGGTAGGAGTAAAAATAAGGGATACATTGCAAATGATAACTTGGGATGTCCTTAATTCAAATCTGCAAAGAACCTCGGCTGTGCGACTTTTAGTTTTCGCACCACAGCTTTTCAACCTATGCAAAAAATGATAATTTATTCATATATAAAACGCAAAGTAAGGCTTCTGGAATTTTGTCATAACTCACGAAATGGTAGGAGTAAAAATAAGGGTTACATTGCAAATGATAACTTGGGATGTCCTTAATTCAAATCTGCAAAGAACTCGGCTGTGCGACTTTTAGTTTTCGCACCACAGCTTTTCAACCTATGCAAAAAATGATAATTTATTCATATATAAAAACGCAAAGTAAGGCTTCTGGGAATTTTGTCATAACTCACGAAATGGTAGGAGTAAAAATAAGGGATACATTGCAAATGATAACTTGGGATGTCCTTAATTCAAATCTGCAAAGGGACTTGGCTGTGCGACTTTTAGTTTTCGCACCACAGCTTTTCAACCTATGCAAAAAAATGATAATTTATTCATATATAAAACGCAAAGTAAGGCTTCTGGAATTTTGTCATAACTCACGAAATGGTAGGAGTAAAAATAAGGGATACATTGCAAATGATAACTTGGGATGTCCCTTAATTCAAATCTGCAAAGGACTTGGCTGTGCGACTTTTAGTTTTCGCACCACAGCTTTTCAACCTATGCAAAAAATGATAATTTATTCATATATAAAACGCAAAGTAAGGCTTCTGGAATTTTGTCATAACTCACGAAATGGTAGGAGTAAAAATAAGGGATACATTGCAAATGATAACTTGGGATGTCCTTAATTCAAATCTGCAAAGAACTTGGCTGTGCGACTTTTAGTTTTCGCACCACAGCTTTTCAACCTATGCAAAAAATGATAATTTATTCATATATAAAACGCAAAGTAAGGGCTTCTGGAATTTTGTCATAACTCCACGAAATGGTAGGAGTAAAAATAAGGGATACATTGCAAATGATAACTTGGGGATGTCCTTAATTCAAATCTGCAAAGGGACTTGGCTGTGCGACTTTTAGTTTTCGCACCACAGCTTTTCAACCTATGCAAAAAATGATAATTTATTCATATATAAAACGCAAAGTAAGGCTTCTGGAATTTTGTCATAACTCACGAAATGGTAGGAGTAAAAATAAGGGATACATTGCAAATGATAACTTGGGATGTCCTTAATTCAAATCTGCAAAGAACTTGGCTGTGCGACTTTTAGTTTTCGCACCACAGCTTTTCAACCTATGCAAAAAATGATAAATTTATTCATATATAAAACGCAAAGTAAGGCTTCTGGAATTTTTGTCATAACTCACGAAATGGTAGGGAGTAAAAATAAGGGATACATTGCAAATGATAACTTGGGATGTCCTTAATTCAAATCTGCAAAGAACTTGGCTTTGCGACTTTTAGTTTTCGCCACCACAGCTTTTCAACCTATGCAAAAAATGATAATTTATTCATATATAAAACGCAAAGTAAGGCTTCTGGAATTTTGTCATAACTCACGAAATGGTAGGAGTAAAAATAAGGGATACATTGCAAATGATAACTTGGGATGTCCTTAATTCAAATCTGCAAAGAACTCGGCTGTGCGACTTTTAGTTTTCGCACCACAGCTTTTCAACCTATGCAAAAAATGATAATTTATTCATATATAAAAACGCAAAGTAAGGCTTCTGGAATTTTGTCATAACTCACGAAATGGTAGGAGTAAAAATAAGGGATACATTGCAAATGATAACTTGGGATGTCCTTAATTCAAATCTGCAAAGAACTTGGCTGTGCGACTTTTAGTTTTCGCACCACAGCTTTTCAACCTATGCAAAAAAATGATAATTTATTCATATATAAAACGCAAAGTAAGGCTTCTGGAATTTTGTCATAACTCACGAAATGGTAGAGGAATAAAAATGAAAGGGATACATTGCAAATGATAACTTGGGATGTCCTTAATTCAAATCTGCAAAGAACTCGGCTGTGCGACTTTTAGTTTTCGCACCACAGCTTTTCAACCTATGCAAAAAATGATAATTTATTCATATATAAAAACGCAAAGTAAGGCTTCTGGAATTTTGTCATAACTCACGAAATGGTAGGAGTAAAAATAAGGGATACATTGCAAATGATAACTTGGGATGTCCCTTAATTCAAAATCTGCAAAGAAACTCGGCTGTGCGACTTTTAGTTTTCGCACCACAGCTTTTCAACCTATGCAAAAAAATGATAATTTATTCATATATAAAACGCAAAGTAAGGCTTCTGGAATTTTGTCATAACTCACGAAATGGTAGGAGTAAAAATAAGGGATACATTGCAAATGATAACTTGGGATGTCCTTAATTCAAATCTGCAAAGAACTTGGCTGTGCGACTTTTAGTTTTCGCACCACAAGCTTTTTCAACCTATGCAAAAAAATGATAATTTATTCATATATAAAACGCAAAAGTAAGGCTTCTGGAATTTTGTCATAACTCACGAAATGGTAGGAGTAAAAATAAGGGATACATTGCAAATGATAACTTGGGATGTCCTTAATTCAAATCTGCAAAGAACTTGGCTGTGCGACTTTTAGTTTTCGCACCACCATCTTTTCAACCTATGCAAAAAATGATAATTTATTCATATATAAAACGCAAAAGTAAGGCTTCTGGAATTTTGTCATAACTCACGAAATGGTAGGAGTAAAAATAAGGGATACATTGCAAATGATAACTTGGGATGTCCTTAATTCAAATCTGCAAAGAACTTGGCTGTGCGACGTTAGTTTTCGCACCACA